>CAWUFW010021410.1:0-121885 GCA_963921515.1 Calotriton arnoldi | reverse complement strand
GGATGACATGGATACACCACAGGATAGGACACATTCCCCCTGGACCACATGTGTTCCTGCACAGTAACACTTCATTATCATGAGACCAAATATCACCATCACTGCAGCAAGGGCATGGTTAGCATCATCAACAACATGTACATCAGAAGCATAAGCACTAGAGAACAGAAAGTTGCTTTATTCAGCATATGTGTGTTTAAAAGTGAAAGTCCAGAAAAAACACAAAGGCCAATGGCCAGTCCATTGTCAAAGTCCAAACAGGGTGACAGTGGCAGATGTCACCCTATGCATGCCTGCACTGCACAAAACCAGGGACAATCCACTAGGAGGGGCAACCGGGGGGCAGGCCAGGCACCGCAGGGACAGGATCAGGGCTCACCAGGAGGAGGCAGGGAAGGGGTGGTGGGTGCTGGAGAGCCACTGACAACTGCAGTGGAGGTGTCTGACATGGTGTGTGCAGGCACAACTGGGGGGCATGACTCAGATGTTGTGGGTGCCGGCACGACTGCAGTGGACCCTGCAGATGGAGTGGACAGGTCCGCCACTGCAGTGCCCAAGTCAGACAGGGTGGTAGTGGACTCCACTGCAGTGCCTACCACCAGGGGAGGAGAATGGGGAACAGGCAAGGTGGGCTGGACAGAGGGGAGGACACCCTCACCACATCAGTGGCACAGACAAGCGCAGCGGGGGGTGTGGTGCCGGGAGAGCAAGTGGCAGGGGAGAAGGCCGGATCCTCTTGGGGATGGTATATCTGTGGGTGGGGGAACCTGGGGCAGGGTGTGGTGGGGGCACCTGTGGAGTGGGGGCCTGAGGGATGGAGGAAGGAGACCTGGTGCCTGAGCTGCAGGGCGGCGGCGGGGTCTTGCTCTTACGACTCCGGGGGACTTGCGGGTGGGGGCCTCAGTCTGTCTGCACCTGGGGGAGGGTGTCCGGGGCGAGGGGCACTCTGCTCCGTGTGGGTGGGCTTCCTCTTCCCCCTGAATGCTGTATCAGCTGGATCGGAGGGGAAGAGGCCGAGGTCACTGAGGAAGAGCCGCTGGGTCTTTGGGGTTGCAGGTGAGGCAAGGGAGGGTGCTTTGGAGGGAGAGGCAACTGAGGACTGCGCAGTGCTTGTGGATGCGTGTGTGTGTTCCAGGGCCCCATCCCCTGTGAGTCTGGTTTCAGTCCCCTGACTGTGCGTGCGTGTGCGTTTTGTTTGTGGCGTGTGTGTCTGTGTGCTGGACGTGTGTGTGCTGGTGTGTGCCTGTGCCGGTGTGTGTGTGCTTGGGACGGGTAAGGTGCTGGGGAGTGTGGATGGAGCAGAGGCAGGAGGGGTGAGGGACTGTCTGAGGAGGGACACTGCTGCTGTCAGGGAGGAGTCCATGGACCTATTGCCCCTCTGTAGGTCAGACATGCCCGATGAGATGCCCTCCATGAACGACACCAGCTGAGTCAACAGAGCGGTGTGCGCATGGAGGACACTCAGCATGGCTGTCTGCCCTACATGGAGCTGGCGAAGGAGGTACACAGACTCCTCACTCAGGGCAGCAGGGGACACAGGGGCAGGGGGTGCGGTGCCTGGCCCAAAGGAGACACGCTCCCGAACATGGGAGCCTCCACGGACCTGGGGAATGGGAGCCGATGGGAGGGCGGTGGTGGTGCTGGTGGTGGCGGGGACAGCAACACTAGCTGGGGTGTGGTGGCTGCTGACACCCGCCTCCATAAGGGAGTCATCCTCCGAGCCGCTGTGGTCCTCAGCTGAGGTGGATGCTGCTGAGGACTCCTCGGTGTGGCTCCCCTCGCCCTCCGTGCCACTGGGTCCCTCCGACCACTCCTCGGCTGCTGACCCAGTCTGGCTCTCCGGCTCCTCCTGGTCCGTGGAGCTGTCCCCTTCCCGTGGATGTATCTGCAAACAATGGGGAAACAGACAGACATCAGTCACCTGCACCAAATGCACACACCACTGTGAGCACAGCACATTACAGAGCAAGCCCTGGCATCATTAGTTGAACAGTGCTAAAAGTGCCTAACTGAACAGGAGAAGCCAATTGTCAGTCTGATGCCAACCATGGCACTCACATCCCACATGGCCTTGCACCCATCTGTCTGGTGTCTGTTGGATAGCAACACCCCAGTGTGGACACATGCACCACCTACACAGTAGTTGGACAGTGCAGAGGACACGGTGTAGCATGTGGACATGCACACATCACAACTCTTGCCACTGAGTCAGTACAGGTTTCCGGATGAAAGGGATGCCCAGAGTCAAATAGGAAATGCATGTGATGCATACCAGCGACAGACACCATGATGCACCCATGTCCTGAGAGCCATCGCCACAATGGTGTGCATGTAGCACATGTCACTCCCCTGCAGGATCACCAATAAGTAGACACATGCCATGGCGGAGGCATGACTGCTAAGTCATACATCACTGTCTCAGTGATGTATGACTTGGCAGCCAGACAACAACACTCTGCACTGTGTCACAATAGTAGGTCATGGGGAATGCAAGTCCTGGAGCTGCACAAGTGCACATGTACATCCCCCACACAACACATCATCTTAACCCTCATCTGTCCAGGTCATACCGATTGGACATATGGGAGACCTGTGACACTACCCTCTGAACCTGAGCCCCTCACAATCTGCTGTGAATGGGAAACAGCTGCCTGAACTTCACATTCGCATACCCCAGTCTGCACGGGCAGCTGATCAAACACCTATGTGACACACAAGTATCGTCTCCTATGGTCACATCTCCAGTGGCATGCTGAGCCCCTACCGAGAAACACCCCAGCAGTCCTGGCAACAAATCCACAGCACACTGACACAGAGGCAGACACCTGAGGGGTCAAATCACTGCGTACAACGTGTCAGCTGATACTCGGGAGTGGGAGTACAGGTGTATTGGATGGGCTGGAGTAGGCATGACTGTCCTGCCCCACATGAATGAGGGATGAGCCCTGGACAGTGGATAGCTGGCTATGTATGTGTGACACACGTAATCTGCACACTCCTGGGGCCCAAACATTGTTCCCACCCGCTGCATGGGTGTGTGCCAGATACCCCAGGCACATGTGGTGGCTCAGCTCAGCAAGTGGACCGCATATCAAAGCAACACGCAGATTACATGTCCGAACACAGGCATTGTGTGAACAATGGACCCACCCATGATGCCCACAACAGAGTTAGGAAACAGATGCTGTCCCCCACCTTGAGTGAAGCAAACTGCAAGGACACAGTCCCAAGTGACACAATTCCCTGAATGTAAGGGCCACACCTGGGTATCAGATGAGGAGTGGGCAGTGCACAATAGAGGGACATGGCTCCTGGACAACATGACTGCTGTACTGTGGCAGTTTAACCAGGCCAGAGGAGGGCACATAGCATGTAATACAGAGTTCACAGTGCAGTCTTTGACTCACCCCCTCCTTGCTGCTGTCTGGCCTTCAGCTGCCCATCCAGGTCTGGAAACACCACCGCCAGGATCTGGAGCATGTGGGGGTCAGGGTCCGTGTTCCGCCCCTCCTGCGAGGAGGCGACAGCTTCAGCTGGACCCGTGTAATCCTCCGGGTCCAGCCCCGAAGGTCCTGCCACCTCTTCTGGCAGTTGCGGATCCGGCGCTTGTAGACCCCCACGGACCGGACAGCCCGGACGATGTCCTTCCAGATCTCCTGCTTCCGATGGGTATTAACCTGTCAGGATGACAAAGTGAAAAGGCCATTACTACACATGCAACATATCCGTGCATGACACAGTTGTATATACATGTCTCAATCACAGGGGCACATGATGTACACAGGCAGTGCAACGCTGCCCATGGACAGTTTGCCAGAAGTCACTACATGGTATCATTGCATGGGAAGTAAAACCTTGTTCAAATGCACTGTCACTGCACCATACCTGTCCAGTGCATGTCACTACACACTATGGGGGGTGACAACTACTCAGTGAGCCTGCTAGCCAGTGGCGTGCAGACTTTCAGCCTTGCTAGTCAGACAAAATGCACATTCAGAAAGGCAGTGCACAGAACACTCACCTGCTCCCCTGGTGTCCCATACAGCTTGCTGTACTGTGGAAGTAGGCTGTCCAGCAGGGCCTGGTTCTCCTCAAGGCTGAAGGCTGGGGCTCTCTCCACAGTACGTGCCATTGCAGGGTCCAGAGGGGGCAGAGACAGCAGCAGTGCAGTGGCAGATGTCATCCTGGAGCATGTAGTGCAGGCAAGTGAGCTCTCAGGGGAACAGCCAGCAATATATATGTGCTGCAGAGGCAGATACTGTCCCATGTGTCCAAAGTGATAGGTCCAAGTCGTTTGCATCTTCTGAATCTGGCCAATCCATGGAATAGCAGCACCAATACACGCCCACAGCATCCTTCAAATCTTCAACTTCATGACATACATGATTTTGCAACATTGTTGTGGGTGACCAACTGAATTTCCAGCAACCGACTTGTTCGAATTTCGAAAACGCGTCCGTTGCCAGGCTAGGCCATTGACAATGGGTGCGCACCGATCGGTCCATTGCGGTACAACGCGTACAGGGGTAAAACGTGTACCCGCACACATTGAATGCAATGGGCCGGCCGGGTGCACCGATCGGTCCATTGCTGTTCAACGCGTACAGGGGTACAACGCGTACCCACACACATTGAATGCAATGGGCCGGCTGGGCACACCGATCGGTCCAGTGCGGTACAACGCGTACAGGGGTACAACGCGTACCCGCACACATTGAATGCAATGGGCCGGCCGGGTGCACCGATCGGTCCATTGCTGTTCAACGCGTACAGGGGTACAACGCGTACCCGCACACATTGAATGCAATGGGCCGGCCGGGAGCACCGATCGGTCCATTGCTGTTCAACGCGTACAGGGGTACAATGCGTACCCGCACACATTGAATGCAATGGGCCGGCCGGGCACACCGATCGGTCCATTGCGGTACAACGCGTACAGGGGTACAACGCGTACCCGCACATTTGAATGCAATGGGCCGGCCGGGTGCACCGATCGGTCCATTGCTGTTCAACGCGTACAGGGGTACAACGCGTACCCGCACACATTGAATGCAATGGGCCGGCCGGGCACACCGATCGGTCCATTGCGGTACAACGCGTACAGGGGTACAACGCGTACCCGCACACATTGAATGCAATGGGCCGGCCGGGTGCACCGATCGGTCCATTGCGGTACAACGCGTACAGGGGTACAACGCGTACCCGCACACATTGAATGCAATGGGCCGGCCGGGTGCACCGATCGGTCCATTGCTGTTCAACGCATCCCTGTATAAGTGACTGGCATATGTCACCATGCCTGTCTCAGATGAACATATGCCAGCCACAGATAGCTCCCAGGGAGTGAGGGGCACACCTACAACACCACAGCCTGTCCAAACTGTATCATAAGGCATGTAAGGCTGCATTTCCTATTGTGTGTATGTTGGTGTACATGTTGTCCTGTGGGTGTCACCTGGGGGCAGCCACCCCCAGGCTGTGCACGTGTTCATGGGGACAGGATCCTGGGTGTTACGTGTACATGACCACTGTGATGTGCAACTGTTCATATCTGTGCATGTGCCATGGTCACATTTCACGGTGGTGTATGTGTATGTCATGTCACATACCCCGTGAGTCCCATGTGGGATGGTATGTTTGAGCCAGGGTGTCCCAGTGGCACAATAGTGATGGTCCTCCACAGTCTGTGTGCATGTAGTGTTTACAATGTCTCTGATTTCATGTGCACAATGGGAGACAGTCTCCACATCCACGTTGTGTGTGCATGGACTTTGATGTTGTGCGTGTGTGTGTCACAGACGTCCATGTCTGTCCTGCAGAGGCAAGTGGAACCACTACCTGTGGGGGTCATGGTTGTTTTGCTGTGGTGTATACATGATACTCCATGTAATGCCAGTGTCCATGTGGCAATACAGGGTCCCTGGGAATGTACCTGTCGTTGAGCTGTGATGCCTGGGGCACATCTGTCCTCACATGTCACTGTGGGGGTGATTGTGACATGGCAGCAGGAGATGGGAACTGTGACACTGCCTCATGATATCCAATGGGCCAACCTGGGACTTATTGATGCCACTTGTTGAACCGTGATGACAGATGTTGGCCATGTATGTACCATACATGTCCTTACGGAACTGCACACTTCATGTAGTTGTGCCTCATAATGATGTATGATGTGATATTGAGTGTGTTCAAAGCCGCATATGTGGGGTGACTGACAATCTTGCTTTCTTCTCCTCTGCACTGCAGGGCTCCTGCTGTCCATAGACCATTCCCAGACCTGGCAACGATGGTGGAACGGGACAGCATCCGACGGTACCGCTTCACCAGGCAGCTGATTGAGGATTTGGCAGTGCAGTTGGCCCCACATTTGCAGCCTGGCCGGCCGTATCCTACAGCGCTGACCCCCAAGGTGAAGGTGATGGCAGCCCTACACTTCTTTGCCACCGGTACCTTCCAACATACTGTGGCGACTGCTGGTGGGATGTCACAGACCATGTTGAGCCGTGTGCTCCGCGATGTTTTGGAGGCAATGTTGCTATACCTGAACCGGTACATCTATTTCCCTAGTCTGCAACGACTCACTGACGTGAAGAGTGACTTCTATGCCCTGGGGAGGATGCTGCATGTCATTGGCTCCATTGATGGGACACATGTGGCTTTGGTACCACCACAGGCCCAGGAGCAGGCCTACCGTAACCGCAAGCACTACCACTCGGTCAATGCACTGGTGGTGTGTCTTGCAGATATGACCATCTCACACGTGTGTGCCCGTTTCCCTGGTTCAGCACACGATGCCTTTGTGATGAGGAGTAGTCGCATCCCCAGGATGATGGCACAGATGCAGAACCAGCGTGCCTGGCTTGTCGGTGTGTACTGACTTTGTGCCATTGTGTGTGATCTGATCTGTAGTATTCCGCCCACTTTTCCAAGTCAGCTAATGTGCACTTGTCTGTCCGTAGGTGACTCGGGATACCCCAACATGCCGTGGTTGCTGACACCCTCAGGAACCCTGTGACACCAGCCCAGATGCGCTACAATGAGGCACATGGTCGGACCAGGAGAGTGATTGAGCGGACATTTGGTCTCCTGAAGAGCCGCTTCCGCTGCCTCGACAAGACAGGAGGGTCCCTCCCATATGCCCCAGCGAAGGTGTGCAAGATTATCATCGTCTGCTGCATGCTCCACAACCTGGCAGTGTGGAAGGAGTTGCCTCTCATCCAGGATGACAATGACCAACATCCGCCACCTGTGGAGGATCCTGGCCTGGACCACGATGCCAGTGATGATGATGATGATGATGGTGATGTCCGCACACAGGTCATCACCAACTTCTTTAGCTGAATGTGAGTATCCTGAGGTGTCATGTCAATGATGTGAGTTGGCATGATATGTGTAGGTGGTGCTCTGGTGCTGTTGGAGTGTGTCCATGGGCTACTTGACTGGATGTGTGTAGCGATGTGTGCTTACAGGTGGTCTGTACTCCCCAACAGTGTTGACATGCTAACTTGGTTCTGGGTGGGTATCTTGTAACATGTATTGTGCATGAGTTTTGCTGTTCTGTCCTGTTCTCCATTGCTTTTGACTGTGTGTCATTTCTGTCCTTCACAGGGTACTTTCAGATTCGTTTGGTCAACTGTGTCCACCGACGACGTGATTGTACTTCCAGGGTGGTAGCTGTTGTGTCCCTACAGGTGATGTGCGCCACACCCATGGACTTCCTTCCTTCTACAGTTGTTGACTGTGTGCCCGCTGCCAGGTGGGATTACCTTGCATCTGTAGTGGTTACGACATGTTGCAACTGTGTAATAAACCTGTGCTTCACTTTGTGATGTGCGTTGTCTGTGGTCACACATTTGACTGCCATTTGCTTACTGCACCTGTGGGCTACTTGACTACAACTGGGAATAGGTGTGGTGTCTGTGCATTGCACCGTCTTTCCTGGCAACATCAGTGTAGGCAATGAGTCAGATGGCCTAGGTGTGTATGTGTTGTGTAGCCCTGGTGGTGTGTCTCCCTCATATGTGTCACGTTGCCATTACTCACATGCCTGTGTTGTACTTGCTGTTGCAGTTCGCATACACAGTGTAATTTTGCAGTTCATCATCCCCATGACAGCACCCACGTTGGAATCACAACAGAGGCAAGTATGGTGTATTAGTGTGTTTATTGTGATACATTTGTGTGAATAGTGCATAGGATGGTTAGTGCTGTACATTTATATTGCAATCAGAAGTTCCTAGGTGAATTGAAAGTCCTGGTAGACAAAATCCCCAGTATCGGGGCCACAGTTGTCTGAGACATTGGTCCAACTTGTACTCCCCAAGTCATGTGTGGGAGTTGTGTTGCCGTCAACAGGGTGAACAGTTTGTGCACAAAGGTGAACATCCAGAACAGGTTCAGGCTTCCTGGGGGTTGCACTTGGCCATCGGCCTCTCACTTGCCCCTCCTCGGACGACCCCTCTTCTTTGGGGGGGGCCCCTCAAGTACAGGCTGCTGCAGTGCAGGGGACTCTCTGCCAGAGTCATCCTCCCTCCCTGTGGCAGTTGCAGTTTGTTCAGCACCAGATGTTGTTGGCACACAGGGAGGTGTAGACTGGTTGCTGTTCATCTGGCGGAGGCATTGTAATATGTCCCTATGCACCGCCGTCATCTCTTGCAGTGTGTCCCACTTGGACTCCACGCGGGACATGTGTGAGTCCAAGCGGGCATGATGGGCAGCCTGCTGCTGTTTCATGTCTCTGAGGAGCCCCACTACCTGGCTGAGATCTCCGGTGCTGGACTGGTACGCATCGGCTATGCGTGCCAGTTGTGGGTCATCATGCACACCAGACACCTCTGCAAGCAGCGACCTCTGTCTCCCACCCCTCCCACCACCCCTGCCGACATGTGCAGTGCGTGTGATGGCATGCACAGATGACCCTGGTCCCCCTTGGGGGTTGGTGGTGGTGGTGGTGTCCATGGCCCCACGTTGGTCCAGGGTCCCTGTGCTGGTGGTGCTCCTTGTTCTGTCCATGTCGGCAGGGATGGTATTTGTGGTGACAGTCGTTGGAGGGGTGGGTGCAGGGGGTGCAGCTGGTGGTCCTGCTGGTGCTGCAGCTGGTGGTCCTGCTGGTGCTGCATGTTGACTTGCACCGGAGGTGCCAGGTTGGTCTTCTTCATCCGAGGAGGGCAGAGGCTGTACGACACCAGTGAGCTCCGTATCCTCTTGAGCCTGGGACTGGGACTCCTCAGCGTCTGCTGCTGTGTCCCCATCATCACCTGTTTTTGGGAGACACACACAATGTATGTTATGTTTCTGCAGGCATCAATGGTTGACACACCTGACAGTTGTGACTGTGCCTCTGGGTGCGGGCCTGTACATTGCATTGTCCTAAGTTGTCACAGTCAGGGGTTGATATTGGTGTAGCACATTGTCCTGCATTATTTGGGCATTTCTATGTATTTGTTGGGGTGTGAACATGGTCTGCATTGGTTGTATTTGGTTGACAGCCGGCCCTCCTTCCCACCCAGCCAGTCAGTTATCCCACCATGGACTGTGCTTGCATTGCAGGGAGTGAAAGTTGTCTTTCAGGATGTCAGTCAGTGGTGTCCTGCTGTTTGTTGGTGCACAGTTGCCAGCAGGGCCTTGTGCTCCCCACAGCAGTAGCCAGTGTCAGCCATCTTGTCAGTCCTTATCCACTCCCTGTGATGTGAGCATGGTTCAGAGTGGTGTTGATGGGCCACTTGTGAGGGTGAGCAGTATCTGTGACTCCAACTCCCATCATGCTATTGCCTACACCCCCTTCCCAGCATGCCCGTACTTCCTTCCTTTGGACTCTGCTTCCCTGTGGGGTAGTGTGCCTGTGCTGACAGGAAGGCTGACAGTGTTGTCCTTGCGTTTGTTTGGCTACAAGTCCCAGGTGTGTCCCTGTGCTTCACACAGCATTACCCAGGGTGGTGGTTCTTTGTGGGATCTTCATTTGGTATGTGAGGCATTGCATTCTCCCAGGTGGGTTATGTGGAGTTTGTGTTGAGGGGGTGTGAGGGGAGGTGCTTGTGACTATGGTCAGTGCTGCAAGTCCTCCTTCCCACCCAGCCAGATATCCCACCAAGGAACGTGCTTGCATTGCAGGGAGTGGAAGTTGTCTTTCAGGATGTCAGTCAGTGGTGTCCTGCTGTTTGTTGGTGCACAGTTGCCAGCAGGGCCTTGTGCTCCCCACAGCAGTAGCCAGTGTCAGCCATCTTGTGAGTCCTTTTCCACTCCCTGTGATGTGAGCATGGTTGTGGGTGGTGTTGATGGGCCAGTTGTGAGGCTGAGCAATATCTGTGCCTACTACTCCCATCATGCTATTGCCTCCACCCCCCTTCCCAGCATGCCCATCCTTCCTTCCTTTTGACTCTGCTTCCCTGTGGGGTGGGCTGCCTGTGCTGACAGGATGGCTGGGAGTGTTGTCCTGGCAGTTGTTTGGCTAAAAGTCCCAAGAGTGTCCCTGTGCTTCACACAACATAACCCAGGGTGGTGGTTCTTTGTGGGATCTTGAGTTAGGATGTGAGGCATTGCATTCTCCCAGGTGGGTTCTGTGGAGTTTGTGTTGAGGGGGTGTGTGAGGGAGGTGCTTGTGACTATGGTCAGTGCTGCAAGTCCTCCTTCCCACCCAGCCAGATATCCCACCATGGAACGTGCTTGCATTGCAGGGAGTGGAAGTTGTCTTTCAGGATGTCAGTCAGTGGTGTCCTGCTGTTGGTTGTTGCACAGTTGCCAGCGGGGCCTTGTGCTCCCCACAGAAGTTGCCAGTGTCAGCCATCTTGTCAGTTGTTTTCCACTCCCTGTGATGTGAGCATGGTTCAGGGTGGTGTTGATGGGACAGTTGTGGGGGTGAGCTATGTCTGTGACTATGACTCCCATCATGCTATTGCCTCTACCCCACTTCCCAGCATTCCCATACTTACTTGCTTTTGTGGGGAGTTCAGTGTGTGTGGGTGTGAGAGCAATGGCAAGATGGCTGACAGTGGTGTCCTGCTGTTGGTTGGTGTGCAGTTCCCAGCATGCCCTTGTGCTCCCCACGACACAGCAACAGTGTCAGACATCTTTGATGGGCCTTTCCACTCTCTGTGGGATGTGCATGCGTGAGTGTGTGCTTGCTGGGCCATGTGGTGGGGGATGTTGAGCTGTGACTACGACTCCCATCATGCTATTGCCTCCACCCCCCTTCCCAGCATGCCCATCCTTCCTTCCTTTTGACTCTGCTTCCCTGTGGGGTGGGCTGCCTGTGCTGACAGGATGGCTGGGAGTGTTGTCCTGGCAGTTGTTTGGCTAAAAGTCCCAAGAGTGTCCCTGTGCTTCACACAACATAACCCAGGATGGAGGTTCTTTGTGGGGTCTTGAGTGAGGATGTGAGGCATTGCATTCTCCCAGGTGGGTTCTGTGGAGTTTGTGTTGAGGGGGTGTGTGAGGGGAGGTGCTTGTGACTATGGTCAGTGCTGCGAGTCCTCCTTCCCACCCAGCCAGATATCCCACCATGGAATGTGCTTCCATTGCAGGGAGTGGAAGTTGTCTCTCAGGATGTTAGTCAGTGGTGTCCTGCTGTTGGTTGTTGCACAGTTGCCAGCAGGGCCTTGTGCTCCCCACAGCAGTAGCCAGTGTCAGCCATCTTGTGAGTCCTTTTCCACTCCCTGTGATGTGCGCATGGTTCATGGTGGTGTTGATGGGACAGTTGTGGGGGTGAGCAATATCTGTGACTACGACTCCCATGATGCTATTGGCTACACTGACTTGCCCAGCATACACAGAATTCCTTTCTTTCAGTGGTCTTCAATGTGTGTTGGTGTTGTAGTGGTGGCTACATGTCTGGATGTGTTTGTTAGTTATATTTGTGCCACTGCCTAGCTGTAGTTGTAGTTGTGTTTGTACATGTGATGACAAGGTTAAATGTAACTTTGAGATGGCATGTGTTGTGTTTATCTGACTGACATACACATTTTGGGATGATTCTGTTCTGGTTGCTGTGTAATTGCTAAGAGTGCATGGTTTGACTCTCCCTTGACAGTGATGTGTGTGTGTATTGTGGCAGAATATTGTGTACATTTGTTGTGTACTCACCAGGCTCTGGGATGTTTTCTAGTCCATAGACGCTCACTGGCGGAAGGATGGCCCGCACCTTCTCCTCCCAGGGCCTGAGGTATACTGGCTTGGCAGGACGGCCACTGCCGGTGTATTGGCTCAGGAGGTAGGCCTTCTTCAGCAGCTCCCATACCCTCCTGCGCACGTCATACCACCTGTTCTGGATGTCAGTCTTTGTGCGCAGACATGGTGATTGTGCGTTCACCCTGTTGATGATCCTCTCCCACATCTTTGTTTTCTGGGAGATGGGTGTCTGTTGGACCAGTGTGCCAAACAGCTGTGGCTCTACACTGAGGATCTCGTCTACCAGGACTTCCAATTCACAATCTAGGAACTTGTGATTCTTCTTTGGGGGCATGGTGATGGGTGGTGATGGTGAGTAATGTGTGTGTTGGTGTGCAGGTGAAGGTGTGTGAGTGTGTGTTTTGCTGGGTGTATGTGAGGTAGCTATTTGTTGGTGTGCTGATGGTGTGTGGCTTGTGTGAGGGATGAGCTGTGGGTGTGTGGTTGATGTCTGTTGAGTGCTGGCAGTAGAATAGCATTTGCAAAGGATCATGGTTGGGATTTGTGTCCTTTATATGGGTGGAGTTGTGGGTGTGTCTTTGTTCTCTGTCCCCACCCCCCCCCAGTATTTATTGGCTTTGTAATTGCTTGTTTGGCCTTTTTTTGTGTATTTTTCCTTAGTACTTTCTGTGCATGTTGGAAACGTTCTTGTGACCGAGTCGGACCCTGCAGTTGTCTCGTGCGGTCTTCTCCGTTTCGTTCACGCTGTGTTTGTGCAGTTTTCCATGCTGCGTACGCGTCGGTCGCGGTGTTTTGTGTTACTGCGGCTCGCAGTTTTCTATGCGTGTCGGTCGTACGGCTTGTCCTCCGTACGACTCGGTCGTGGTTTTCGCGCCTTGCATCGTACTTTGCGGTTTGGAGTTCGCGTGTACGTTTCGGTTGGATTTGTTCCGGGTGCGTGTCGGTCGGTTCGATTCGCGTGTTTTTCCGGCCGGATTGCTGTTTTCCGTGCGGCTCGGTCGTTCGGCTTGGGTTCAGTACGTGTCGGTCGGATTTTGCACGCTTTGCATCGTACTTGGCGTGTCGGGCGCCACAGGTACGTGTCGGTCGGAATTAATTCCGGCTCCGAGTCGGTCGGTGCTTTTTCCGACCCGAATCGGAATCGACCCCATAGTCTGTGATGACCTGTTGACTAAACGTTACCAAACCAAACATAAGAGTCCAGGACTTTCTGAAGAAAACATTTCTGTCCTAACCTGAAACATTAGTTATTCAAGCCAAACTAATGGATTTTTATTTTAAACCTCTTTCCCTACTGTGACATTAGTTTTGTTTTTCAATTTAGCCTGAGTAAAAATTACTTAGTTGGTGAATCCATGTGTTTTTCCTTGGAATATTGTTTTTCTCAGACCTAATCAGTTTTTTTCCTGATGAAGGCTGTTGATTGTGTCTATGTCAGTCATTCGTGTAATTTGTGGCTGTCTTTCTTAAGTCTGAAGATCACAATGTGCATTATTTACATACACTGCTATCAGCAGGCTTGTTTGCTTGCTTTAATAATAGGATAGAAATCAAAAACTGAATGATTTTTAGGGTATAGCTGTCATGGAAGAGAAAGGTTATCAACAGAAAGGTGGGTAGTTGCACTATTGTTTTCCATACAGTCATCTACTCTCTCCCGGTATTTACAGTCCAGATTTACAAGACTTAGATTTGTGACTGCTACTCCTCTTGCTGAAATTTGACAAGCAGCTGCATGGACAAGAGATAGGGCCCACCCCATTGAGGTAGGACTTTAGACTCCCCATGCCCGTTCAGCGCAAAGTTTGTGCTAGACAAGGAAAACCAGGCCTCATGATAGCCATACTTTGGAAGCCATCCCAAGGACGTCCCAGCAGCCCAGCCTGTCACTTGACACTCAAAATTTGAACAGTCCACTCAAAGATTGTTAACCAATCACACCTGAGGTGATCCTGCCACATCAGTGCCACTCTTTGTGCCCCATACTGTCCATTCTGTTTGTGGCAGAGCTCGGTAGAAAAGCTGATGCAGGGTTTGTTGGATAGCCCTCAAAACCAACTGTCTGGTGAAGAAACACACCTGAAACAACTCCAGACAACCATCTGGCCAATGTTTGGTTTGACAACACATCAGCATTTATTTCACCGGTGTGACATCTAATAGCCTGGTGGAGCTGTGTGGGTAAAATACTCCTTTGACCCACATATGTGTATGTAATTCCTTTCCATATCTCATTACCTACCCCTTAATATATAAAAGGTGCATCCATTTCTTTGTCTAATGATATCACCCGTGGCACCCAAATCTTCAAACAGCCCGGAGGGACGTGCTTCAATATTAGAAACTCCAGCATGAAGCGCTTTTCCTAAACAGTCATTGTGTTGATTGTCGTTCAGATCCAGAGTAATGATGATGATCTGAGCCATAGCATGGGGGGCCCTGCCCTAAGTACCACCTCCTCACCTCAGTATGCTGTGAAGAGCCGCAGAAAGAGTAAGTACAGCAGCGCACATTAATACCAGCCAATGGTTGATTTATATTGGTGTTTTTAAAACTCATGAAACAGGGATCCCAATAGTACTGGTCAAAGAAAATACTTTTGGGGGTTTGCTCATTTAAAATATAGGTGTACAAGCCAGAAATTCACGTGAAAAATGTGAGCAGGCCCGAGCCACGAAACTGACTTCCCACAAGAGCTGAAGCATGAGCTAGCAATCAAAATAAATACAACTTAAAATCAATCAACAGATGACATGTTAAATGTGATGACTTTATAAAATATAAAAGTTGATTTTTCACTTCTGAATGTGCAAATTTAAATCATTAGATCACATTTCTTCATGTTTAGACCTTTATTAACATACTTTAAACTAAAATGATTAAACAAGAAATTCCTGGCAGCCTTCCCAACAGTGATCAAAAACAATTTAGTCTGTGACGTTCACTATATAAATATTGAATGTTTACATTAATTATGGTACAAGATCATATGTCGTTTTGCAAGATCATAGTCTACTAAAAGATATAAACCAAACTATAATAGTGTGTGTACTCAAAACTACAGTTGTGTAATCGGTGAAGACGAGAAACTTTGCCCTTTGCAAAGACGGACAAAGTTTTATGACTTTGCCAGAGGCAAAGTTTCATTTCACCTGCTGTGTTCCCCGGCAGTCAAAGTCCAGCTGCCAGAAAAAAAAAAATTCCCTGCTGTCGCTCCGGACTGCCAGTCCTGTACGGATCGAGGAGCAGCGTAATCCCAATGGTCTGCTATCCAAAGTATTGCCCTGGGAATTCCCACACACTAAAGTATACAAAAAAGTGATGGATGGAATGCTTGAATTAATCTAAGTCACTGGTAATTACTCATGGCCGCATCTCAATCCATCATTATTTTGCACACCATGTCGCATCAATTTGGATAAAGCTTGATGAAAATCACTCTTGACCCTGCTCAGATCTGAACAGTCCAGCCTGAACTGCCAAGCCAGGTCCTCCCTTAAGCGGAACACATCATCCGACATCGGACAGTTCTTATAAAAGACGGCTAATCAGCCAAAAGGGTATCTAGATGTTGAAAACACTGCTGCTCAGGGAGAGTTTGGTTGAAACAGCCAGCTCTTGAGTCCTTTCCTGAATTCCAGCAGAAAGGAAGAGGTCTGGAGTTGAAGGGGGAGGTTGTTCCAGGACTTTGCAGTGAGGTAGGAGAAGGAGTGTCCTCCACTGTTGCTTGGGCGGATTCAGTGGGTGTAAGTGTGGGAGAGGGAGGCGGAGTGCAGGTGTCTGGTGGGTTGGTGGAAGTTCAGGCGGTGGTTAATGTATGCTGGTCCTTGGTTGTGTAGGGCTTTGTAGATATGGATCACCATCTTGAAATCACATATTTTCTGAATGGGGAGCTAGTTTGAGCTTCTTGAGGTGGTGGATGATGTGGGTTCGCTTTGGGAGGTCAAGGCTGAGTCTAGCTGCTGAATTCTGTATGGTCTGCAGTCTCTTTAGGAGACGTCAGGTGATTCCTACTTATAGTTCATTGGCGTAGTCCAGCTGGCTGGTGACTGGGGCTTTAGTGACGGTACAACTGGTGATAACAGGGAGCCATTTGAAGATCTTATGGAGCATGCGAAGAATGAGGAAGCTGTTGGAGGAGGCTGCATTGATCTGGCTTTTCATGGTAAGATTTCTGTCCAGGATAATGCCACGGTTGTGGGCATGGTCTCTCGGAGTTGGTGAGGGTCCATGTTTGGAAGGCCTCCAGGCGGCGCTCTACAGGGAGGTTTTGTTTCTGAAGATCAGTACTTCTGTTTTTTCTGTGTTGAGTTTTAGGCAGTTTTCTTTCATCCAGTCGGCGACACTCTTCATGCACCTGCGGAATTTGGTCATCGTAGTGGAGGGGTCTTCTGATAGTGAGAGGATGAGCTGGGTGTCGTCCAAGGGGTTCATGTAGGTGCTGAACAGTGTAGGGCTGAGAGATGAGCTTTGAGGGATGCCCACAGATGAGGTTCTTGGGTTCCAAGGTGAAAGGCAGGCGCGGCTGGCACAGGAAAGAGCGGTGAGGCGGGGTGTGGTGTGGGGAAGTCGACAGACAATGGCATAGGTAAAATAAAAATTTTAAAAATAATAAAACCACTTACCTTGCCCTGCCCCTGACCCACCCCACCGCTCTTACCTGTGCTGGCTACGCCTGGTGAAAGGTGGTAGGCAGATAGTCTGGATTCTTCCGGTGAGGAAGGAAGCGATAAATTTGAGGCTGTCTCCTTGGATTCCAATGTGATTAAGCCTCTTTATAAGGGTATGGCGGGATACAGTAACGAACGCTGCTGGGAGGTCGAGGAGGATCAGGGCCGCCATTTCTCCCCAGTCGAGGAGAGTTCTGATGTCGTTGGTGGCCATGATTGGGGTGGTATCGGTGCTGTGGTGGATGCAGAACCCGGATTGGGAGGAGTCCAGAAGATTGTTGTTCTCCAGGTGTTTCGTGAGTAGGCGGTTTAATGGCCTTCTCGAGGACCTTGGTGGGAAAGGGGAGCAGAGAGATGGGACAGTAGATCTTCAGTTCGCTGGGGCCAGTGGACGGTTTCTTGAGAAAGGGTTTGACCTCACGTGTTTCCATTCTTCGGGGAAGGTGGCCAAGATGATGGATGCGTTGAAAGTGGTGGTGAGCTCGTTGCTGAATATCTCACTCCCGAAGTTGAAAATGTGGTGCGGAAAGGGGTCCATGGGTGTTCTTGAGGGGACGGAGTTCATGATGGCTGTGGTGTTTTGTGTGGTGAACTGGTCCCAGGTGGTGAGCAGGTGGTCGGCATTTGTATCTATGAGTGTGAAGAGGCTCTGGCTGTCGTCATCAAGGGGGTGGAGTTCAAAGTTTCTGTAGATGGTGCAGACCTTGTAGTGGAAGAAGTCAGCCAGTGTGTCGCAGAGTTCCTGGGAAGGGTTGGTGATGTTTTTGATGGCAGTGGGGTTGGAAAACTCTCTGACGATGTTGAAGAGTTCTTTCTGTAGTGTTTTCTCATCAACGACTGGAACCAGAAGTTAAATACTAGAAGTTTATTCCAGTAGAGCAAGCAACAGCCTCTGTTCTTAAAAAGTATCTCTAACTGTCCTCCACAGAACTCCAGAACCCCCACATCCATAGTAACAGTTCCTATGGCACCCAGCTGTATCAGACTAGCCCTGATACTACACATTGCTGTGGCTAGCACTGACTTCGATGTGGTCGGATAGGGTGCTCCTTTTTATCTTTTTCAGGAGTTGGTAGTATTGGTTGAGGGATGTCTTGAAGATGGCTCGGTCTGTGGAGTCCTTGCTGGTGAGCCATTTCCTATCTAGTTGCTTGCAGTTGCATTTTATTGTTCTTAGTTCTGTGGTGTACCAACTGACCTGTTTGATGGATCTCTTGAGTTTGGTGGGATTGACGGAGCGGCTCTTTTGGTGCAATCTGTGATCCAGGCAGAGAAGTTCTTGACAGTCTGTCCTAGGTTGATTGTGGTATCAGGGTGGGAGGAGTTGAGAGTGTTGATCCACTGGCTCTCTGATGCTTTGTTCCAGCTGTGGTGTAGGGTGCTGGGAGGCTTGGTGGTGTTTTAACTGGTGAATTGGATGATGGCATGGTCTGTCCAGGTGAGCCCGGTGACGTGGCTGTACTTGACTCTGTCGCTGGCCATAAAGATGGGGTCAAGAGCGTCTCCTGCATTGTGTGTGGGGTTGGTGATTAGATGGGTAAGGCTGATGTTGTTCATGCTTTCAAGGAGATTGGTGGTGTTGATGTCGTTGTGGTCATCGAGGTGAAAATGTAGGTCTCAGAGGAAGATGTACTGTTTGTAGTCAATGGCGAGAGGGGCGATAAATTTGGGGATGTCGTTTGAGAAACTGGGTCTTGGTCCTGGAGGTCTGTAGGCAAGGGTGCCACTGATAGTGGTTTTGCTGTCGGTTTGGAGTTGGAAATGGAGGTGTTCCATGATCGGGTTGTGTCATCTGTGGTGGTAGTGCAGTGGATGATTTGTTTGTGGATGATGATGGTTTCTCCTCCGTGTTTGTTGATGTGGTCCTGGTGTCCCTATCTTGTAGCCGTCGGGAGCTGCTACGGCGATGTTGGGTGTGGAAGCGCGGTTAAGCCTGGTTATGGTGAGGAAGATGACATCGAGGGTGAGGGAGGTGATGTTGTCCCAGATATCGGTGGCGTGTTTACAGAGGGATTGTGCATTGAGCAGAAGGTAGTGTAATTGTTCTGAAACAGCCTTGATTGGTGTGGTGGTGGTTGTCGTGCATGCGGGTGTTGTAGGAGAAGAGACAGTTTGGCAGGTAAAGGGTCCTACCACAGATCGAGGTGAGGTGCGGCAGCAGTTGTTGTTGGGGAGTCCAGGTTCCAGGGCCCGTAGCTCGGTTGCAGTCTATCTTTGGGTGGTGGGGGAGCCAGTGTTCCTGGCGCTGGGTTTGGTCCAGGCATGGACGAGAGCAGACGAGCTTGCCTTTGGTGCGCCTACGGCACGGACGCGCTGTGGCCTAAGTAGGTCCTGGGAGGTGGGAGGGTCACTGGGAAGCGGTGGACAGGGCCAGCCAGAGGCAGGAAGCTAGAAGGAAAAAACATCATTAAGCGAGCAGATGGCAATCAAACACAAAGGAAAAATTAAATAGGAGGAAGCAAGGCATAAAAACAGAAAACAAGCAGAATTTAAGCAAGTGAGCAATAGGACAAAGAACCAGAAAAATTACCCAGAGGCAGTGAAGCAGCAAGCGGAGAGTAGACACGAGGTCCTGCTAAATGGGGTCGCACTGAGGTCTCCATTAAGTAGGTCCTGGGAGGTGGGAGGGTCGCTGGGAGGCGGTGGGCGTGGCCAGTGAGAGGTGGGAAGCCGGAGGGAGAAAACGGCATGAAGTGATTGGGGGGCAATCAAACAAACAGGAAAAATAAAACAGGGGGAAACATGGCAACAAAGAAGAAAGTAAGAGAGCAAGCAGAATTTGAACAAGTGAGCAATATGACAAAGATCCAGACAAGTTCAAGTTCAAATAACTTTATTCCGTTTGGAGTAAACCATAAAAGAACAAATATAAAACACAGCATAAAAAGATAAAATACAATTTGCAGAGAATAAAACATTGACAAATATACAATTTGTCTACATAGACAGAAAAAAGTGACAGTACATTTCCTCTCCTTCAGACAAATTGGCTTAGCATGTGAGTTTGGCGTTACATAGATACTAATCAGTGGCAACGACCATTTATAATTCACTAAGGAGAAGTACTCTGGGTGTGTATAGATTCATTGACCAACAATGCGCCTATGCTTATATATTGAGGGCATGAATCTGTAGATGGTGTGACACACTTCATCAGTCTGAAGCAACTGAAGGTACTCAAGTGCTTCCTTGCATTTCCGTATATTTAAATTTTTCAGTAAAGGTATGTGTATGCATATGCGCTGAACAACATATAGCTCACAGAAGAAAAACAAATGAAGGGATTGTTGGGCTATTGAATTGTATGGGCATGGGAGCAGATCTTTTCTGGTGTATGCGTTGGAGGGGTAAGACGCCAGAAAATGAGCCAGTCAGAGCCTAAACCTGGTCAAGTAGAACCTCTGGTTACGTGGTACCCTTAGCAAGTTTGGTTCAATGGTTGGTGTGGTACTCAGTGGTAGCTATAACCCAACTAACTGTTTTTAGGACAATCTCCCTTCTCTCTCCAACTGCTAGACCTTCTCAGAATGCTCTTAAAATGTTCTTACTCAACTGCCGATCTATTCCCAAACACTCGGCAGAAATCCGGCTATTTCTGGAGGAAGAGGGTCCTGATGTTTTGTTTTTAACAGAGACATGGCTGAATAGTGAGACAGAGCCTGACATCGTTCAGGCACTCCCCCTCGGGTATGCCATTCAGAGGCAAGATCGGGATTCAGGCAGAGGAGGCGGCATTGCTATTATATTTAAAACCGAATTAAATTGCTGCACTTCTGCAGGCCCGCTACCTGACTGCGAGAGCCTTCTTTTCGCAATTGGTCTATCCCATGTTTGCACTCTTTCTGGGATTTTAATCTATCGACTCCCAGGTGCCTATGGAAGTCCAGACCGATCCTGGGTCGCGGTGAGACCTGCGGTGCGCCCGGTGAATTTACAGGCCGAGGGGGAGGACGGTCCTCCGCGCGACACTAAGACCAGGTGGGGAGCCTTTGATGGGTAACAGAGGGCGAGAGAAAATGGCTGGGCTGGCTCTGTGTTGTCGGTCTGCCTACAGGGGCAGAAGGCAGTCCATCAGGGCTCGCTGTGCAGATTGAGTGCCCTTGCCTGACCCTAACATGGCGCCCGCTGCCAGCAACAACTAGAGAGGAGGTGCCAGCGTCCTGCGGTGGAGAGCGGCCCCCGCCAACTGCATCGAGCGCCCTGGGATCTGTCTGGGGGTCCCTGGAGGGGCAGTCGCTTGGACCCATACTGGGGTTGTTGAGGAGCAGGCAAATGCCTATGCGGACTCCAGATGGTCTGCCTGCGAGGCGCCAAGCCTGGTGGGGGTTCCTGTGCCGATCACCCTCTTGCCTGAGAGGGAGGACATTTTTAGTGGGCTTAGCGGGGCCTGATTTGGCGGAGCAAGCATGGCGGCCCGACCGGCAGCCCTGAGGCCTGAATGCTATGTTGGATGACGATGCCCCATGGGCGGAAACCAATAACTGTTTGTTCTTACCGTGGTGCCCGAGTACCTTGGCCGATACCCGGTGGAGCTGTCCTATGCAGCTATAGAGGAGTTTGGCTCTGGTTCACCCCCACGGCCGTCACCTACCCAGCCGGACATCGGACATTGTTTTTCACGGTTTCTCACGGTTTTGTCTGTCTTTCACTTTTACTGCTTTGACTGCTTTGTTCCCCCTGAAGTACTTTTCCCCTTGCCGGTCGGCCTGACCCTATCTACATTCCTTTCCCCTGTTTACCTTTCCCCCTCTACCTTCCACTCCCCATAATGTCGTGTGTCTTGGCTATGCTACGCGCCAATAACTTATATTATTGTGTAATCTCATGGTTTTCTCCTCTGCTTATACTTGGACCCTGTAACTGATGTAATTTTTGTAACCTGTAAGTCGCTGATCCTCATGTAAAGCGCTCTGATACCTCTGGGTCTAGCCAGCGCTATATAAAACTCTGCAAATAAAATAAATAAATATGGACAATTTTGTAAGGCCCTCCCTGATGTGGCAGCCAATCTAGCTAGCTCACTCCCCAATTTTACTTTATTAGGCGATCTTAACTTGCACTTTGATGATCTCTCACACCGAGCCACTTGTGAGTTGGTTGATGGCTTGGGGGCATTCCAATTTAATCAAAAAGTTATTGGTCCCACCCATTCGAAAGGCCATTTACTCGACCCCATTTTTTCAAACATCGAGAATCTTCTGGTCAGGGACCCTATACCGGTGCCCTGGTCAGATCATTTCTTGATTCCATTCACTTGGGCTCTTCAGGCGGCCATTATGTCTTCCTCGAAGGCCAGAAGACAGATTCGCCCATGGTCCAAACTTCCAATAGAATCTTGGGTGTCAACCCTTAAAAACACTAGACCAATACCTGATTCAAATCCTATTAGTTCTAATGACAAGCTTAATGAATGGCTTAAATCATCGCTAGACATTGTTCTTCCTAAAAAATGGATTTGTAATAAGGTTGGAGCTAATCAAACTGTTTGGTATTCCCCTAAGCTTCGTGAGCTTAAGCAAATCTGCAAAAAATTGGAGGGAAGATGGAGAAAGGACT
Organism: Calotriton arnoldi; assembly: GCA_963921515.1. Taxonomy (NCBI): domain Eukaryota; kingdom Metazoa; phylum Chordata; class Amphibia; order Caudata; family Salamandridae; genus Calotriton; species Calotriton arnoldi. Next base: position 99,536 of record CAWUFW010021410.1, on the reverse strand, counting down.
TCTCACCTTTCAATAAAGTTAAATATAGGGAGGCGATCAAAATTTACAAAGAAGAAATTAAATCTGCTCAAGCTCTATATTATGAAGAGAGAATTACTCTGGCATCCAACTCCCCACGCGAAATTTTTCGCGTTGCTAAATGTCTCCTTAAACCGCCCGCCCCACCTGCTGTGTCTGTTGATGCCTCATCTCGCTGCAACCGACTGGCAGAGTTTTTTCTTAATAAAATACAAGATATTTACATCTCCTTCCCTCAGGTGGCGGTCCAGCAAAATTTACCTCCAATGGATAATGGGTTTCAAACTTCAGAACACTCTCTGGAGGAAATTCCTCCTTTGAACCTGTTTTCACTGCGAGGTATTTTTGACCAATTAAAATCCGGCTCTCCCACAGACCTAGTGCCCCCGGCCATTTTAAATCAAGTCTTTGACACAGTGTCCCCAGTTATTCTGGAACTGATTAATGCTTCATTTCTGACGGGAGTTGTCCCCCCCCTTGGAAATGCGCTATGGTAAAAGCACTGTTAAAAAAAAACAATCTTGGACCTGAGCTGCTGGGGAACTACCGTCCTATTTCATTATTGCCAGGGATCAGTAAGATTGCGGAGAAGCATGTCAATTCAGCTCTCTCTGTATTTTTGGAGAGCCACAACTGCCTCCATCCCTCACAGACCGGATTCAAACCCCAACAAGGTACTGAGACGGCCATCTTGGCAGTGGTAGAAAAATCTAGGAACATTTTAGATGGCGGAGGCTGTGCTGCTATTATTCTCCTAGATCTCAGTGCAGCTTTTGACACTGTTAATCATCAGCTGCTGATCCAGAGACTCAGGGATGTGGGAGTGATCGGGGGGGCTTTAAAGTGGCTGCAATCTTTCCTGGAGGGCAGATCTTTTCAAGTTTTTGAAGATGAAACTATCTCTGAACATATGCCCCTCAGATGCGGTGTCCCTCAGGGGTCTTCCTTGAGCCCCACTTTATTTAATGTTTATATGAGCCCCCTGGCAGAGATAGTGAAGCCTGTTGGAGTCCAGATTGTTACCTACGCCGATGATACACAGCTGGTTGTCTCTCTCAATCATCTTGACAACGCAGTGCCTGGTCTAGCCTTGTGCTTGGAGAAGGTAGCAATCTGGATGGAATGCTCATATTTGAAACTGAATGGGGCTAAGACGGAGCTGATGCTCCTTGGTAAGTCCCCTACTTTGAATGTAGGATCACTGTGGCCAATTTGCCTTGGCCCTGCTCCTACTCCCAAGGACCAGATTAAGAGCTTGGGCATTTGGCTTGACCGCAATCTTGACTTTAGGGAGCAGGCACGGAAGGTGGCAGATAGTTGCTATGGAATCCTTAGGATGCTGCGAAAAGTCCTTCCTCTCCTACCTTTCCCTGCCAGAAAACTTATGGTCCAAGCACTGATTCTCTCCCGGCTGGACTACGCTAATGCCCTCTATTTAGGAGCCCCACGCCTTACCATTACAAAATTTCAGATTGTCCAAAACTGTGCAGCACGTATGCTTTTGAGGATTCCTAACCGCCAATCGGCAAAGCCTGCCCTTGCCACTCTCCACTGGCTTCCTATACAGGAGAGAATCAAGTTTAATGCTCTGTGTATTGCACACAAGGCATTAGTAGGTAAGGGACCGCCCATCAATGGTTCCATCATTCTGCCTTATTGTTCAAACAGGGCCCTGCGTTCGAACAGCAAACATCTGGCTGCAGTCCCGAAAATAAGAAAGGCAAGAAGTGGAGGCCGTCTTTTTTCTTATAATGCCTCCAGGTTATGGAACTCCCTTCCCCTCCAGGTCCGTCTTGAGGCTAACCATCTGACCTTCCGGAAACAAATTAAAACCTTACTGTTTCCCTAATGCCGCTCGGAGTTCTTGAATGTATTGCTATCAGCGCTGGGATGCCTTCGGGTAGCTACGCGCTTACGAAATGCTTATTCATTCATTCATTCTTGTCTATTATGAGCCTTAATGTTTCACCTTTAACTGTGGCTTTGTCTGACCAATTAGTTGTTAATGGGTTCTCAAACATAGAGCCTAAAGACAAATTAACCAGAGGCCACAAAGCAGCAAGGGGGGGCTTTCATGAGGACCTGCTCCAACCCAGGACCAGTTTCTTCCTAGTTATGGGCTAATCAGCCTGATACAGCTTGGTTCCAGTGACACAGTGTACACAGGACCCACTTCTGGGCATACCCATCCCACTCAGAGTGACACACTAAGGTATACACAAAAGTGATGGATAGAAGGCTTGAATTAATCTCAGCTACTGGTAATTAGTCAGGTCTGCATCCAAATCCATCCTTATTTTGCACACCATGTCACCTCCACTTGGATCCAGCTATATGTAAATCAATCAATCAATCAATCAATCATGTCACTTATAAAGCGCACTACATACCCGCGAGGGTCTCAAGGCGCTGGGGGAAGAGGGGGGTGGTGCTGCTACTGATCGAAGAGCCAGGTCTTGAGGAGTCTTCTGAAGGCCAGTAGGTCTTGGGTCTGTCGGAGGTTGGTGGGGAGGGTGTTCCAGGTCTTGGCGGCGAGGTGGGAGAAGAATCTGCCGCCGGCTGTCGTTTTCCGGATGCGGGGGACTGTGGCGAGGGCGAGGCTGGTCGAGTCTTGATCAGTCTTGACCCTGCTTCAGTTGGAACAGTCCTGCCCAAACTGCCAAGCTGGGTCCTCCCTGAACTGGAACACAAGCAACCCAGGACCAGTTTCGTTCTAGTTATAGGCTCATCAGCTGGGTTAATCTCAGCCACTCATGAACATTTGGGTGCATCCCAATCCATTGTGATTTTGCACACCATGGACCAAGTACTGATTGCTTCAGCTGGATTGCTGTCCCTCTGCTAATCGCGTTGTGATTGAGGGGCTACTTTGATTCTTTCTTCCTTTTTGTCCTTGTTGAACACTTGCATTTGTAGCTATGTTTTACTATGCCACATGTGCATCAAAGAACCCCTTTTTGCCTTTGAAATGTTTATTGTGTCAACAGATGTGATCTGCTTCCAAATGCATTTTCACTAAGACATAGAAATGGGTGCAATTGCTTTCTTTATTTGCTAGGATTTTTTCCAGATGTCATTTCTTTTTCAGGCATTTGGAGATTACCTGATTTACTCAGAATCACAGAGCTGCTGTGCGAGACCTAACAAGCATTGGCAAAGTCAATAGGTTTCGATTTTGAGACTATTGGCTCTGCATTGCTTTTTGTTCATGTTGTACAGCACGGCCATTGCCATCTTTGGCAATGATTTGCAACCATGCTGTGTAGCAGCATGCCTGCTGTGCGCCATGGCTAAACATAATAATAAAAAAAGGACTATGATGCATCCAGTGCATTAGCCTTGGCTGCATCATATCGCTTTTTAAAATAATTTTTAGCCACAATACAAAGCATCCCTGTTGCTGTACAGCATGGCCACAAAATATTGCCAAAGCTAATTGCTCTCATAGGCTTTGCCAGTGCTTGTCTTTGCATGGTTCTCTTTCTCAATATAAATACTTTTAGATTCTCCCGATTTTGCCAGTTCAGCTAAGTGAGGCACATAAATTAAAGTCAGTGCCGGCTAGCATGTACGGCGGGTGGGAGAAAAATAAAAGTAAATAAAGAAAGAAATAATTACACTTCCCTTCCTTGCGCGACGTCTTCTTCGTATGGTCTTCTCCAGGCAGGCGCCAATGAAGAACCCAGGAAACTGCACTAACCAATCCAGGCGCTGCTCTCATGCAGCATGAGAGAAGCACCAGGATTGGATGGAGCGGTCTCCTTCAGCACTCTCTAGGACACTGAAGCCCTATGCTTTCTCTAACTCAGCTGTCTAAGACAGCTGGATTAGAGAGGTTTAAAATGTTCTTGTCTGGCTGGTCGTCGCAAGACGGCCGCCCAAAGACACATGCGCACTTTAAACTTAAAAGTGCCCTGCCAGTCAGCAGCGTCCCACCCCTGACCAGACGCTCGGCTCGGGTTTGGGGTTTTGAAAAAAAAAATGGTAATAAATTAACTTTATTACCATTTTATTTTTCAGCTCTGGGGGCATTTTAGTTAGTGGAGCGATGCTCCTCCACCTTAAAGGAGGAGCCACCCCTGAGTAAAGTGATATACCTATGGTCACACAATTTGGTTCTTTTGGTTAAGTGTGGAAGCGGGTGGGGGGTTTGAGCCCACATTTCTCGATCATTTTGCAATTTGATCACTGGGCAATATTGCTGCAACCTGAAACTGTATACATTTTTTCTAAAATAAGCTATGCTACCGTCTATCATTGGACATGCGAAATACGAGAATCAACACTTGCATCTGTCTTATTTTCATAGAACCCACTCAAATGTAGGGGAAGAGAGATCACTCTTTATCATTAATAACATCCTCTCCTGAGTTAACAAGTAATTTTATTCAGAAGAATCCCTAAACGTCAATAGAGACAATAAACTGGGTAAGAAAATCAACTAGATCACTGAGATCCCTTGGCATTTATTCTCTCAGGGTCCAAATCCTAATGTCTGTGAAGTTAAACTCTGCTTTAGTCTGCCAACATAATTTCTCTTATTCTGCTTTAAACTACAATTTGATTGCAAGCAGAACAATCCCTTTTTTATATATGAACAGCGTTCATGCTTAGTTCTAGGCAGGGCCAGACTGGGAACCGAAACCGGCCCTGGCAAACTGCTCAGCCGCTCCCCCCTGGGGGTGGGGGGGTGCAGCCAAGCTGTTTGGAGGGCCGGTTTCGGCCGATTTTGTTACAGGGGGCCGATATTGCTGACCCCCGGTAACAAAAACGGCCTCCCAGGGGCCCAAAACCAGCCCCCACCCTTGCGGCCCACTGGGGAAACGCCCGGTGCCCGCTACGGCCAGTCGGCCCTGGTTCTAGGCTGCTTGCCAGTTCTCCTCTATTTATCAGGATTCTGTATGTTTAATTTCTTTCCAAAATTCATAAGTGGGCAGAGTCTTGGATTACCCCCGATGGGGGCTAGTGCACAGCCAGAGCCTAACATGTGGAAGGCCCCCCCCACTGCTGAAGCTTCACAACCTTCTTCATTTCCATTAATGGAACTATTCACGTATCCCTGCCACTGCATAAGGAATAGGATTAAGTTTGGTTGAAGGGCTATGTCAGTGTTGTGGTTCTGCTACAATTTAGACTTGCTTGAGTATTGAGTAGGTAAAACTGATTTGCTGCCAAACCCAAGAATCCAGAAACATCATCAAGCTACAGTACGTCAAAATACTATCTGCCTTAGTTGACACTGTTTCCATTCTGATGGTAGGTCGCTCCCCCACCACACAGCTCCGTCTGTGTGCCCTGCTGCTGCCCCTGATTGTGCTCGTTTTTTCCTTTCTGTGCCCCCTTGCTGCCCTGATTGTGCTCTGTTTTTCCTTTCTGTGTCCCCTTGCTGCCCTGATTGTGCTCGTTTTTCCTTTCTGTGCCCCCTTGCTGCCCTGATTGTGCTCGTTTTTTTCCTTTCTGTGCCCCCTTGCTGCCCTGATTGTGCTCGTTTTTTCCTTTCTGTGCCCCCTTGCTACCCTGATTGTGCTAGTTTTTTCCTTTCTGTGCCCCCTTGCTGCCCTGTGTGTGCTCGTTTTTTCCTTTCTGTGCCCCCTTGCTGCCCTGATTGTGCTCGTTTTTTCCTTTCTGTGCCCCCTTGCTGCCCTGATTGTGCTCGTTTTTTTCCTTTCTGTGCCCCCTTGCTGCCCTGATTGTGCTAGTTTTTCCTTTCTGTGCCCCCTTGCTGCCCTGTTTGTGCTCGTTTTTTCCTTTCTGTGCCCCCTTGCTGCCCTGATTGTGCTCGTTTTTTCCTTTCTGTGCCCCCTTGCTGCCCTGATTGTGCTCGTTTTTTCCTTTCTGTGCCCCCTTGCTGCCCTGATTGTGCTCGTTTTTTTCCTTTCTGTGCCCCCTTGCTGCCCTGATTGTGCTAGTTTTTTCCTTTCTGTGCCCCCTTGCTGCCCTGATGAGTTTTTTCCTTTCCGTGCCTGTTTCCCGCCGCTGCGCCCCTGCGGCCCCGCCCCCTCACTGCCCATTCGCTGCCCCATTCCCTGCTCCTCCCTCCCACCTCCCCATTTATGGCGGCCGCTGTGCGGCTGCGCAGCGGACGTGCGCAGCGGGCGCGCTGCTGGTGCGCCGAAGGCGCGCCTAAGGCAAGCCCGTCTGCGCCCGTCCGCGCCGGGACCGCGCCCAGCGCCAGAACCCCTGGTCCGGGCATCCCCCGTGCCCGCCACATCAACAGACGCCGATACGACGCCAGCACCCTCCACGCACTCAACCCCGGAAAAGATCACGCCTGCTACCGGGCCACCCCGAAGCGCACCCAAGGGCCCTTCACCTGCCGGAACTGCAGCTTCGCCAGCACCCGCCCCGCCAAACCACCGCCCAGGAAAGAACCCAACTACCTCAGATGCATCCTCCTCAACACCCGCTCCGCCCGCAAACACGCCTTCGAACTCTGGGACCTTCTCGACTCAACCTCCCCAGACGTCGCATTCCTGACGGAGACCTGGCTGAATCCCGCTTCAGCCCCCGACATCGCCATTGCCATCCCGGACGGCTACAAGATCACCCGCAGGGACCGCACCAACAGAGTCGGAGGAGGCATCGCCATCGTCCACAGGAACACCCTCAGAGTCTCAACCAACACCGACGACACCCTCAGCACTGCCGAACACATGCACTTCCAGATCCACACCGATCCCAACACCACCCTCAGAGGAACCCTCATCTACAGACCCCCGGACCCCGACCACAGTTCAGCGATTCTATCGCTGACTTTGTCAGCACACACGCCATCGCCTCCACGGACTACATCCTCCTCGGGGACCTGAACTTCCACCTCGAGAACAACAAGGACACCAACTCCACCACCCTGATCGACAACCTCGCCACCCTCGGACTCAGACAGCTCGTGACTACACCCACCCACGCCGCCGGCCACACGCTAGACTCCATCTTTTCCGCAAGCCCACACGTCTCCTTCAACCACACCTCCGAACCCCACTGGACTGACCACCACTGCATCCACTTCACCTACAGGAAGCCCACCACGCACCACCGCACCGAACAAATGCCTCGCCGCTGCTGGAGCAGAGTCACCGAAGACCAGCTAACCACAACCCTCGCCCTGAGCCCACCCGCCGAACCCTCCGACCCCGACACCGCCGCCCGCAACCTCAGACAGTGGATCGACGACTGCGCCAACACCCTCGCCCCGCTCAAGAATCCGCCCAACAGCCACACCAGCAAGAAAGCCACCTGGTTCACCGAAGACCTCCAGGCCTCCAAACGAACATGCCGAAAACTGGAGAAGATCTGGCTCCACGAACGGACAGCGGACAGCTACGCCGCCCACAAGAGCGCCACCCGCAGTCACCATCACCTCATCAGATCCGCCAAAAGGGCCTCACTCAAAGACCGCCTAGACAACAACGCACACAACAGCAAAGAGCTCTTCAACATCGTGAAGGAACTCTCCAACCCCAGCTCCAACACCAACGACATCCCGCCGTCGCGAGACCTGTGCGACTCACTGGCCACCTTCTTCCACCGCAAAATCGCCGACATCCACGACAGCTTCAACACCACGACCGCCCCGGCAACCACCGAGACCACTGCCCCCACAACCACCAACCGCCTGCTCTCCTGGACCAACATCAACGACGAGGACACCAGCGAGATCATGAACACCATCCACTCCGGCTCACCGCTAGACCCGTGCCCTCACCACGTCTTCAACAAAGCCAGTACAGCCATCGCGCCCCATCTCCGGAAAATAATCAACATCTCCTTCGAGACAGCAACCTTCCCGGAAAGCTGGAAGCACGCCGAGATCACCGCCTTACTCAAGAAACCCAAGGCAGACCCCAAGGACCTCAAGAACTTCCGACCCATCTCTCTGCTCCCGTTCCCCGCGAACGTCACCGAGAAAATTGTCAACAAACAACTGACCCGCTACCTCGAGGAGAACAACATCCTGGACCCTTCCCAGTCTGGCTTCCGCAGCAACCACAGCACCGAAACCGCCCTCATCGCCGCCACCGATGACATCAGGGCCCTGCTAGACAACGGAGAAACAGCAGCCCTCATCCTCCTGGACCTATCAGCCGCCTTCGACACGGTCTGCCACCACACACTACGAACACGCCTTCACGACGCCGGGATCCAAGAGAAGGCCCTGGACTGGACCACATCCTTCCTCTCCGGCAGAACACAAAGCGTCCGCCTCGCCCCCTTCCGATCCAAGGCCACCAAGATCATCTGCGGCGTACCCCAAGGCTCCTCCCTCAGCCCAACGCTGTTCAACATCTACATGGCACCCCTCGCCCACGTCGCCCGACAGCACAACCTCAACATCATCTCCTACGCCGACGACACCCAGCTGATCCTCTCCCTCACCAAAGACCCTCACAACGCCAAAGCCCACCTCCACGAAGGAATGAAGGCCGTCGCCGAATGGATGAGGACCAGCCGCCTGAAGCTGAACTCGGACAAGACGGAGGTCCTCATCCTTGGTTCCAACCCTTCAGCCTGGGACGACTCCTGGTGGCCGACATCACTGGGAACAGCCCCGACACCCACCGACCACGCACGCAACCTAGGGGTCATCCTCGACCCCACCCTCTCCATGACTAAGCAGGTCAACGCCGTTTCCTCATCCTGCTTCAACACCCTCCGAATGCTCCGCAGGATCTTCAAGTGGATCCCCACCGAAACAAGAAAAACAGTCACCCAGGCCCTCGTCACCAGCAGGCTGGACTACGGAAACGCCCTCTACGCAGGAACGACGGCTAAGCTCCTGAGACGGCTGCAACGCATCCAGAACGCCTCTGCACGTCTTATCCTCGACATCCCCGACGCAGCCACATCACACCCCACCTGAGAGACCTGCACTGGCTCCCTGTCAACAAGAGGATAACCTTCAAGCTCCTCACCCACGCACACAAAGCACTCCACAACTCCGGACCAGCCTACCTCAACAGACGACTCAGCTTCTACACCCCCCACCCGCCAGCTCCGCTCCACCACCCTCGCCCTCGCCACAGTCCCCCGCATCCGGAAAACGACCGCCGGCGGCAGATCCTTCTCCCACCTCGCCGCCAAGACCTGGAACACCCTCCCCACCAACCTTCGGCAGACCCAAGACCTACTGGCCTTCAGAAGACTCCTCAAGACCTGGCTCTTCGATCAGTAGCAGCACCACCCCCTCTTCCCCCAGCGCCTTGAGACCCTCACGGGTATGTAGTGCGCTTTATAAGTGACATGATTGATTGATTGATTGAAAGTGATTATGTAAACGAACCGCTTTTAGCCTGAACTCACCGGAAAAAAGCTAGACCAGTAAATGTTCCTGCTTAACAGTGCCACCAAGAAGAAGGAAGCAAGTAGCAGCTATTCCCAATGTGTGGGCCTTAGTGACCCCCCCCAGCTTGGAAGAGGCTCGCCCACCCTCCTCCCCCATAGACTATGTTAGTAATGGGATTCCTGGTTGGCTGAGGTATACACCCAGGCCAGGCAGGAATCACCACTCTAGTCAGGGTAAACTAGATACACAATAAAATAACCTGTGCTCACCCTCTGGTAGCTTGAGACAGAGCAGTCAGGCTTATCTGCAAAGGCAATGTGTAAAGTATTTGTGGAGCATATACACACACACACACACACCCACGCACACAGAGTAACACAAATAATACACCACAGAAATACTCCACATAGGTTTAAAAATATAGATTATATTTTTATGAATAAAACAAGACCAAAGCGACAAAAATCCAATACGTAGAACCAAAGTTATGAATTTTTAAATAATAAACTAAAAACAGAGAGGCATATTTACAAGAACTTAACGCCACCGTAGCGTACATTTTTTCCAGCGTAAATGTGAATTTTCAAGATCGCCACTTCTGTTAGCGGGACTTAGCGAAAATGTGATGCAAGGCAGGCTTTCCCGTGAAAAAACTGCCGCTAAACACACAACGCGACATTTACAAGGAAATCCCAGTACGTCGATAAACCCTAAAAACTGCCAATTAGAGGCAGTTTTTTAAGGCCAGAAAATAGTTGGTCTTAAAATTGGTGCAAACATATGGGCCCACATATAAGATGTCTGGGTGCCGGACTGCGCTGCAAGGAATAATGCTGCGCTGCCCTGCGCCAAAACAAAAAGTCAGGAATGGGCTCTATCAATAAGATAGGGCGCATTCCTGGGCCCCATTCATGAAAAGTGTCGCATCACTGTGATAAAACAGTGATGGACACTTTTTACTGCGCCCCCCTTGCGACACCATGGCTGAGCCATATTTACTGTACCGCGCTCCATCTCTCAATCAATGACAGATACGTCTGGAATCCTGACGCATCTGTCAGCCCTAAAGTCACGCATTGCTGCAGTTGTGTCACAAGCATGATGCAACTCCAGCAATGCATGGGGCCAGCCTATCCCTATGGCACTGCGTCACCCTTATGCCTTCCATGAGGCAGGTGTAAGGTTTTGACGTATTGGCATACTAGAATTGTCTCCTATGACGCTTTGTTGCGTGGGAATGCACACCCTGCACACATCATTCCTGACGCAGGTATAATGTGGCACAGGGCATTACAAGGTCACGCATGTACCTACATGCGTTACTTTGTAAATACGGTGAAACGTGGTGCAAAATTCACGCTGAAAGTACGTCAAGAAAATGACACACCAGCAGCATTAAACTGTCGGAAGGGGCTCATGAATAAGCCCCCCTGTATTTTTCCCCTACGTTGACGTACAATGGCTGCCATGTGCCAACGCAGGCACCCTTGTGCCATGGTGCAAGGGTGACTGTGCTACGGAGTTGATTGATGTTGTGCAGGAAGGGACATCTACCTGCACAAATCCTATCAATCCAGGGTCTTTCCTCTTCCTCTGTGTGCTGAAGAATGCTGCATGCATAGAAAAAGTGAAAAAAGAGGAGAAATTAAAATATTTATCCTTGTAGCACCTCCCAAACGTCACCCTTGGGGTGGTATTAGATTCTGACGCATTCCAAAGGTATACGGTTTCTCGTAAACCTGGGAATGCTTCAGATTCCATTGGTTTTCGTGGGAACGCCCACAGCAACACCCATTGAACGCCCCTTTCACACTGTTTAATGAATGAAAGGGGCACATATTTCCAAGTCCATAAAAAGCCATGTAAAGTGGCTTTGCGTGACCTTGTAAACATGATGTGGCACATTACGCAACTCATGACGTCACAGCATTACAAGAGTGCCACTAGGGCCTCATAGGATAATCAAAGAACTCCCACAATTCATTCTTGGCAAGGTAAACGACGCCATGGACCTCCTGCCATTGCAGCTTGGAGCACCAAGGAGACCACAACCACCACCCCTGACATGCATCGCTCACCTGAACAACTGCTCCGTTCCCTTTGGGTGAAAACTGAACCTGATCCCCTCTAAGTGCTGACCTTTGTACACCGGAACTTCAGGAACAGCAAGCTGGAGACCAGGAACCGCAGAAAACCAGAGACTCTCTGGAACTGTCTGTAACCGTGGAAGAAGGCGAGATGCATAACCAGTCAACATTAAATTAGGCTATCTGCTGTCTGAGGAGTCACATCTGGGGGCTGCACAGACTCCGCACCGGATGACCACGTGGAGGTGGAGCCCACGTTGCTGGGGGAGCATTCAGGGGAAGTGTCGGGATCTTGTCTCTGAGTGCAATTGCACATCGTCGCAGCCACATGCAGCGCCTTCCGCCTCCCTTGTATAACCTGCTGCAGATTGGAGTTGGCTTGTAATTGTGGCGGGGACGCCTGGTCCTCCTACGCCTTCCAGTACGACTGGCTCCTGGAATGACAGCTTGTTGTGCAGACGCTTCACTCCCTGTCTGCAGCACCTGGCGACCAGTAGATTGCAGCCAGATTCAGTGACATCAATGATTTGTGTGTCAACATCTGAGATCACTCGCAGCCTTTATGGGTAGAGGAGGGAGTATTCCACACCCCAACTCTCGGGGGCATCGCTTAACCACTAGAGACGAGTCCCTCTGCCTATCCACCCCCGTGGCATAGCCAGGGAAGAAAATAACTGTGGCGTTATCCACTTTCACCTCCCCCAGCTTGCGTAGCTCCCTCAGGACAGCATCACGATCCCTGTAGAAGGCGGAAGAGAAAGGGTCTAGGACCTGTCACCGGCAGCGGGCGGCTCACCAGCACTCGATGGACTTGCTCCACAACGAAGAATGGGGAGACTGCACCTGCTGGCAGTAGGTCACGCAACCATGTCTCAGTATATGCCACTGCATCAGCCCCTTCTGCTACCTCAGGCAGACCCAACACCCTCACGTTGTTATGCTGGGAGCAGCCCTCCACATCATTCGCTGTTCTTGCCAGTGACTTCACATGTGCTATTAGTTGCTACACCTCCAACGCTGTGCTCGGGGTACTCAGTGAGACTTTGGCCAGTTCTTGCTCAATGTCGTGTACCTGGATGAAGTCGACTGTGATTCTTTTCTATGCGGCCCTCAAAGGAAGTGCCCGTTTGTTCGAGGGAGGTACCCACTGTGAGTACAGAGTCTAGTTTGGAGTCCAGGCTGTCCACTGTCCCCCGCCATAGAGGGCAGCGATCACCAGCCACTCGGCTCACTGACATGGAGGAACGGCCAAATGTCAATGACGCCCCCGTCTGCAGGCAGCCCATCGTTGCGCCAGATGCCCAGGCACTATGAATGACATGCGGTGCAGTGCAGTGTGGCCAGATGGCCCCTCTCCTCCGGTCTGGTGTATGCTAGCCAGAAATCTTCGTTCGGGTGGCACCGATGGAAATCCCCCGTACAGCCAAGAGCTCACTACCAGGGGGTGAGGAAAGGCAACACCACACGGACACCTCCTCCCATCTAACAGTGGTGACCAGATTCCGTGTTCCCCAGTGCTCCAGTGAGTGACGGCAGATCAAGGTGCGCGCGCAAGAGCTTAGGCCTGAAACGACCCCAGTGCCCCTGGCACCCGCCGCCACCAACGGCTGATATCAGCGAATAGAGCCAGTTAGTGGAGTCCCTCATCAGTCTTGTGCCGTGCCCTCGGTGATGTAGGTCAGCCGCAGCGCAGGCATTGCTCAGGGCACAGTGTGTGCCACCCACAGGAACTAGGTCTGGGCCCGACTCGACTCCCGGGCCTCCTCCACTCCGCATCCCACCTTATCCTCACCTAGACATCGACACCGGGGCTCAATCCGCCACACTCTCTCCGAATCTGTGACTCAGCCAGCAGGAGCCTCAGCCAGGTGGGATTTCACAAGCCTGGGTACAGCAGTCTCCGCCAAGTCCGTTGGGGAACCTCCCAATGCAGGTGATGCAACAGGGCCTAGGCGTCAAGTTGCAGCGCTCATACCACACAATTTCGGCTCAGCTCAGGGGCCTCACCCTCCACAGCGTCCAGGTAGCGCCACATCCTCTGGCCTGTGATGCAGAGAGGCGCAGCCCACCATTGCCAATCTCCTCCGTGCACCCCGGTGTAGTGGTGGAGCATGTTATGCAATGCAGACCTCCCTACATCGGTGTGCAGGAGCACCTCTACTGATCCCAGCTTCAAGCGGTGCCAGGCAGTCTTCTCACACTGGTCAGCAACGTGTCTCCATGTGACCTGTCAGACTTTGACACCAGGTAAGGGCGATCGCCGATGCCTCAATATCCACCGCCACAGCCCACAGGCTTGGGCCCGATGCGCCTCTTTTCATAAATGAGGCCCTGATTCTGCATTTCCTCTTCCCCTGGGAGTCTGGCTGGTCATACTGGCTGTTGTGGGGGTTTGGTGGGGTTGTTGACCTGTGCTAAACTTGGCCCTGGCTCCTCCATTCAGCATTCCATTGTTTTTCTTTTCTTTTTTTCTTTAGAGGTGTATTTATAGGCTATTTTTGCCTCTAGAGGCTGAAAAGTGATTTTGGGCTGACTAACGTGAACCTTTTTGTCACTAATTGGCTGATGAGGGGTGAAACCCCGAAAACGGTCCTAGGATGCTTGTCTTAAGTCCAGGGAGGACCTGGCCTGGCAGTTCGGGCTGGACTGTTCCCATTGGGCACAGGGTCAAGACTGATTTGCATATGGCTGGGTTCAAACTGGAATGGCATGGTGAGCAGAAAAAACGATGGATTTAGGCCCAGATCTCTGTACTGGGGTGAATGTATGACATTGTTCTGCATTCTGTCCATCAATTGTTCTTTTTGCATATGTCACCCCGAGTGGGACGGGTATGCCCAGACGTGGGTCCCGTGCTCTCCATGCCACTGGAGCCAAGCTATCCTGGCTGATGAGGGGTGAACCCCCGAAACCGGTCCTAGGATCCTTGTCTTCAATCCAGGGAGGACCTGGCCTGGCAGTTCGGGCTGGACTGTTCCCATTGGGCACAGGGTCAAGACTGATTTGCATGTGGCTGGGTTCAAACTGGAATGGCATGGTGAGCTAAAAACCGATGGATTTAGGCCCAGATCTCTGTACTGGGGTGAATGTATGACATTGTTCTGCATTCTGTCCATCAATTGTTCTTTTTGCTAATTGGCCTTTCGTCACTTTTCTCTTGCTAACGTCAAATTTTTTATCACCTTGACGCTAGTGTTAGTGGCAGCTTTCACCGCGGCTAGCTGATACTATCTCCATGTAGCAACGTATTGTAAATACGTCGATAACAGGGTGATAGTTTTCGGCGATAGACAGCATTAAGAAAATTGCCACTAACTAATGCAAAATCTGATTAGTGGCAATTCTTGTAAATATACCCCAGTGATTAGAAGTCAATAGTGCTAAAAGGTTACTTTAGGTCCCGCTAGACCGGGGTAAATCCAATGTTGAGGCCAACTGCGATGGAGCGCAGGTCAGATACAGTTCCAAACAGGTCCTAGACTGTCGCCGGGAGCAAATAGAGCGTCACTTGCAATGATGCTGAGGGCGGGAAGAGTAGGCCGGGCTTCGTGGATGGCGGATGGGGCCTCTCAGTTGCGGGCGGCAATGCTTGCTGTGCGATGAGACAATGTTACGGTGGCTCGGACTGATCTTTCGAGCGAGCGGCGCAGTCCCAGTGCAAACGGGCCCATTGGTGGTCACGATTAACCAAAAAGCTTGATTTCAAGGGCCCAGGAGCTGTAGGTGATGAAAACAGCTGCAGAACCCACTTCTGAAACCCAGGGCTTGGAGGGGGCACCTCAGGCAAGTTTAGGACTCACAGAAGGCAGAGTCCAGCAGCACCAGCAGAATTGGTGAAAGTCTTTTGTGTCCCTGAGACTTTAGAAAACAGGAGGCAAGTCAGCAAGCCCTTGGTGATCACTTGGAGGGAAGGCAGAGCTGGTTCTCCTTCCAGCAGAGTCAGGGAGCAGTATGCAGCAGGGCAAAAAGCAGAAAAGTAGTCCTTCCAGAAAAGCACTCCAGCTGAGTCCTTTGAGCAGCTCAGCAGTCCTTCTGATAGAGGTTCAGTTCAAGATCCAGAAGTGTCTGATTTCAGGGGGTCAGAGACCCAGTACTTGTGCCCGAAAGTTCCTTTGATGTATGGGGTGACTTCAAAGGAACTCTCTGAGGTGCACAAGGATCTCTTTTAACCCAGTCCTGTCCGCCAGGCTAACCCTGGGGGGCAAATCAGTGTTTTGTGTGAAGGCAGGACACAGTCTATTAACATGTAAGTGTGAGTCACCTCTCCCACTTCCTGTCCAGGAAAGCTATCAGAATGCAGATGAATACAGATAAGTGCTCCGTCACACCCAGCCCTTCCTGTGTTTGTGTCTGTCTAGAGGGAATACACAAGGTGTAGCTGTCACCCAGCCCAGATGTGCATTAGAGAGAGAGGCTACCAGGCACAAAGAGCAGTAAGTACAGGGAAATGTTCACTTTCTAAAGCTGGCATTTCTGAAACAGTCATGTTAAATCTGAATTCACCAGTAAGGAGGATTTATCATTACCATTCCAAACATATCAAACATGAAAAAGCTACTCCTCTCTAATCAGGAATCACAGCTTAAAAGTATATTAAGGAATTCCCAATGCTGGCCTATACGAGGAGTAGGCCTCACAGTAGTGAAAAACAAAATAGGCTGTTTGTTACTACCAGGACATGTAAAACATGCAGGTGCATGTCCTACCTTTTTCTTCCATGGCACCCTACCCTTAGGGTTACTTAGGGCCTACCTTAGGGGTGACTTATATGTAATAAAAGGTGAGTTTAAGGCTTGGCAAATTGTTTTAAATGCCAAGTGGAAGTGGCAGTGAACTGCACATACAGTCACTGCAGTGGCAGGCCTGAGACAGGTTTGAAAGGCTACTTCTGTGGATGGCACAATCAGTGCTGCAGCCCACTAATAGCATTTGAAGTACAGGCCTGGGTATATGGTATACCACTTTGCACGGGACTTACCAGTACAACACATATGCCAATCAGGTATACACCAGTAGCAACATGTTTAGGGGAGAAAGAAGCACATGCACTTTAGAACTGGCTAGCAGTGGTAAAGTGCTCAGAGTCCCAAGGCCAACAAAAAGAATTCGCTAAAATGGAAGGCAAAAGGCAAAATGTTGGGGGAAAAACCACCCTAAGGATAACAGGTCTAACAGACCATTTTGGGGTTTACCCATCTCCAGTCATTATGGCAGCCTTTGCATAAAAGGGGTCATATCTCCTGCTCACCTACAGAAGCATGTACCAGATGGCAGTTTCTGCCACTCTTTGTGTAGTATAGGGCCAGATGTACTAACATACTGGTCACAAAGAGAGGTCACCAATTGCACTCCAACTTTTGCGACCTGAATTTTAGTTTGTGATGCAAGCTATGTTCCAATAGGTTGGTTTGTTAAATAAAGAATCACGGATGTCACAGAACGACCTGCCTAATTAATATTCATTATGTAGTTCACAATTTGTGATCCCTGTTATTGGCAAGGGACAGCAGACCACCATTCCTGTTATTATATTTCAAGTTGGAAAATTAGTTTTTTTTTAAAACAGCCAACTTTCCTGAAAAGAAATTGGGCTACTTTAAAACAAATAAAAAAGTTATAGCTTTTCATTTTGAAAAAAAACCACGGAGAGCTTTCAGGGGTCTCTTAGACCACTCCCTACTCTACCCCAAAGTGCCACCCTGATTGACAAAAGGGAGGGGTCCAAAGGGGACCCCTTCCCTTCTGAAAATCAGTTGACATTCTAATTTGAGAGTCTGTTAGCATCAAAGGTCGCAAACTGTTGAAAAGAATAAACGTGAAGAGCAATGACCTGAAGTGTCATTGAAGTCACAGTCTTTGACATTGGAGCATGAAACCTGTGTGGACATTATTGAATTTACTGGCAAGCCACTAATTTTAAAAGAGTGAAAGAGCTCATTCATGCACTTGACATTGTCAGCTTTTTCTTAAAGCTTCATGATTACCAATTAGCCAGTCCATCTCTACAGTCTTAGGAGGTGGGAGATTTTAATGTGAATTATTTAGAATTATTACTTTAACTCTAAATGTGAGTTCTGCTGCTTTGTCATTTCTAAATTGTCATTTCTAAAATTGACTTTAAAGTATTAAATAAGCAATAGATCTTTAGAATATTTTGCCGATCAGCCAGAGCTGTTGTCTTGCTAAGTGACCTCTTGTCCAGCTTCAAATCTCAGCTTTCTATGACACCAAAACTTAGTGCCAAGGGCAGAGTTTTCCCTGTACTTCATGTGGTACAGAGGCGCACTCATGCCTTTGTGGTTAAGGTTTACCACTCGCCCCAAAGGGATTCACTCTATTGCACCCTTCATAACATTAGGCTTGATTCAGGAATCACTGTGGGCTCCAAAGAGTAATACTCGTTGAAGCTTGAGAACATTTACAAAACCTTTGTTCTTTATTATCTCGAAATCAAAACCATCAATAGCCAGCCAACACATGTTTCGTAAGGCCTATCCGCCTTGAACTTCCTGAGAACTGAAAATAGATTTCATTAGACCTGGGTCAACTTAAAGTTTTATTGTGTCCGGCCATTGTGGGGGCCAATATATCAAATGGTCAAAGAATTATCCGTGCATTCGGTCACTGCATCATCAAGTGGTCTCCTACTACAGAATTTAGGAGTGTAAAGTTCCTGCCAGTAAATTTTCACCAGTTTTTTTTTATATCCCCACTACTGAGGTAGGCATCTCTCTATGGGAAAATATCAAGAGATTTAATAAATTGTATCTTTTTTTATCTAATTTTTTTAATGTATAAAATAATTTCAAAATATGTTCTAATTACCTGGAACTAAAACTAAAATGTTACAGCACATTAGCTTATTAATGTAAATGTGTATTATATTAAATTTTAGTAAGATCAGTTAAAAGTACAGTAGTGGACTTATTTAAACACTTAAATACCCAGAATCTGGAACAACATCCCTGTATTCATCATAGCCGCCCCAACACTGCTCTAATTTAGACAAGAGTTCAAGACTCACCTCTTTAAAGAACACCACACCACATTTATTATCTATAACCAAGATGCCTCTACTGTCACTCATTGATTTTTTGCTTGCCTTTGACTTTGTACAGTGCCTTTTGGCTAGGTTTGCACTATAGACATACCAAATACATACATACTTTTTAACTTAAAAAAAAGTTTAATTATGTTTATTAAAATGTCTACAAAATAAAAAATTGTCAAACATGATACAACCCACTGTGAGATTCTAACAGATCCTATAACACACAAAGATGGTGTGGTGTCCTTATGTTTGGAGCATCTGGAGGAAATACTAGAAGTGATTCAGAATATTCTGTTTGTTATTTTACTAAAGATAGATGCTTTTGTGTCTCCTACTCAGGATGGCTGTTGGTAGGGGACGGGTAGGATCGTAGCGGGCATTTCTCCTTGACGAATGTGTGACTATAGGAGGTGACCCCCACAACAGATCATGAGATGTTTACCTTCAGAGAGGTAGGCCCCCTCTGCTTTTATTAACAAACCCTTTACCCTCACATGGTGTTGTTATATTACATATAGGTACCCTATATAGGCGCAAGTAACATCGCAACCTTTCACCTACATCCTTCCTTACATTACATACATAACAGTTGTTAGGCACTGACCTTTTACCTAGATATGTCACTGCATTCAGAAGGCAGGTTTTTCCCTGGTTCGATTCTCATACATTATGCATGAGGCTTCTTGGAAGCACAGCAGGACTAACAGTAGGATTACCATCTCCTGTATAATATCTCTGTATAAAGTTCAGGCCCAGCGTCATCCTTTAGGCCGACACAGTAACACAGCAAGGTAGGACCCCTGGGGAGATCTATGGGTATATATACAACACATCTTGCTTAGGAAGATAGAGGAGACCGTGACTACCCGGCTGACACACTGACCAGAGACTCTGAGGTTCCTGCATGCAGATGCTCCAGCTAGCAGTGGTCTAACATCCCCCGTGGGGTGCCCAACTCGAGACCAGGATGGGGTCCCACATTCTCTAAACTCTCAGGTAATGAGGTGGACTAGATTCTAGAGGGATTCTTGGCATAACACCTACACAGATGCTAGGTACATTTAGGTACATCTAGTTAGGGAGACATCGTAGGAGTACGCACTTTTTATCATGTGTTTTATGTACTTGTATATATTCATGATTTCTGCAAGATGGTAGAACTTTACCATCCTCTTACTTTCGTAGTACTGCTAATCATATATCTCTGCTACTGTCTAATGATTGTTGCAGCTCATCTATTCTACACTAGAATAACAACTGTTCAATAAATACTTATTGAAACACCCAGCCTGTTTATTCTGTGTAACTCTCTGAGACAAACTAAGTAAGCACGAGTGACTGAGCGAAAGGTAGTATATTGTTTCCACGATTCTGAGGGATCAGGGTTGTCATGTTCTGAGGTTGCCAAGAACTATTCTCTCCCCGATAAGAGGAGACTCTAGTGGCACTGTGAGCTAGCTAATACAAACAGGCTAACGTATCCGGTGGGGGTGCACGGAATCCGTCCACCACCAATGCCACAGTTTATGTTATCCAAACGCGCAGATCCTGTATAGGTAATATAGGAACTACACGACAGTGTTAGGACTAGGGAGGTAGTTTGTAACCCTCAAGAATGCCCAAGCCCTTTTTGGCTTTTAGGAAAGGGCAGAAACATGTAGGTTAAGCTTAGGAGTATGCAAGGATCATAGTATCCACATTCCTACCCCACGATTACTCAACGGTATCTTTTAATCATACCCAGGGCACCATCTAAAGAAAAAGAATACTTTTGTGGTATACACCAAAGTATTTTTTTTTTTTGACAAATCTTTTTATTGAAAAAATCAAAGCAACAAAACCAATACAAATTAAAAACCATTAAAAAAAAACAAAAAAGAAAAATTGCACAATACAAACAATACAATGGGTCAAAACAAAACAAATGCAGCCTCAGTTCTTGAAACAAAGCAAATGCAGCCTCAGTACTTGAAACAACGAAAACCTACGGTGATTCAGTCACTACAATTCCAGACTGTCTCTCAGTAAATGGGGTACAAATAAAGCCTCTACTCTCGTTCCAGGGGCCCCATATCTTAGTCCATTTACCCGGGCAACCCCTGCTCTCGTACACCGCTCTCTCCGCCTGCATACACCAGTCCATGTCTGATTCCCAATCCATAAGACGTAACTTCACCCCACCCTTCCATGTTCTGGCGATATTACGTTTAGCTACCATGCAACCAAGTGTGACCCAGAGCTGCTCAAATCTGGTTAAGTCCGTATCCTCCCAAATATTCAATAGACACAGACGTGGAGAGGTTGCAATTGACTTATGACATATTTGAGACATAGCTGATAGGACTCTCCCCCAGTATTTCTCACCAAAGTATTTTTAGTTAGCAACTGGACTCGAGTTAACAAGAGAAAATGAGTAATATATAAGAACTCCCACGGGACAGCCCAACCTGAGGTTGAGTCCTGCCCTGGCAGTATCACCTTACTAGGGTGCAATGAGGTGGCCCAAGATGAAGCATGTCTCATTACGTGAGTGAGCCTGACTCGTCTCAGTATTTCCCCCAGACGCTCCAAACATAAGGCCACCACACCATCTCTGTATGTTATAGTGACTTGAGAGGCAGGCATGGACCCTTCTCAGCCTCTTTTTCTCCCTTGGTGTTATACATACATTCTAACAGATCCAACATTAGACACCCTCCCATGCACCATCAGAAGCTCACACACCACCATACAAATTCACTGACATTAAACACAAGCACTCACACACGATAAGATGTCCACATGCACACCATCAGAATTCAATGAAACAAGACGCATATGCTGGCATGAGCTGCCCACCTGCTCCTTAGTCCAAATAAATGGATGATATTGGTGACTGCTGCTAAAATGCCCTGTTTACAACAGCAAACAGGACAATGCCCAACTGAAGGTTGTCTCCAACCAAGCATTCTTTACCCTAAAAAGACACAAGGTTCAAGGAGATCAAAGACAGCTAATAGCTACTTTGACATACACTTCGCAGGAGCAAAAATGGGGCAGGTGTCAGCTACCCTACTTATCTCGAGCCAGCACCATTTTGCAGCCCAAAGATGCTTGGGTCATGTGACAGCTTGCCTGGTGATCTATTTACAAATGGAAACAGGTCACTGTCCTCTCTATCAGCTGTCCCAAGCAAACTTGATAGACCAAAAAAGAAAGTAAAACAGTACCGGGAAGTTAGAATTGGACATGGCACACTATTAGTAATAAGGAACACATTGCTGAAGGTAGGTCTCAACTGCTTAACCATTATGAAAGCATTTTATCTGTAAAATTAATTCATGAACCTCACAAAATAAGTTGAAAGGAAGTTACAGTTGGTGGTGGGTCAACGTTGGATATACATTGATTCTTAAAAAGCAAGAACTGTTAAAGTTAGGGTACTATGTTCACTTAATCACGCCCCACTTTCCAAATTCACCCTTAGCTTCTGCCTCATCATAAACTCTTAGCAATGACAAACACATTTTCACACACAAAATAGCAGAGTAAACAATGTACAATATAATAAAATAAATCTGTATTAATTACACATGTAAAACAACATGAATCACCACAATATAACTTATATACTATCACTAACACTGGCATCTGAGAAGTATGTCAAAACACCCTTTAACTTCCACCCCTGCCATATCCCCCAGACAACATCAAATAAGTTTTCACTCACAAAATGACACATTACAAAATATAAAACCTCTGGAATTTCATCTCTGTTCATTATATGTGAAGGGAAACAAAGCTTAAAATCATTGTGTAGCACAAACATACAATGGTCAAAGTACTACCATGCACCTTCAGATCAAGGGTGTAGCTTCTGGTGGGGTGCTTAGGGTGTGACTGCCCTGGCTCCAATAAATGCATTCTTGGCTTGGTAATTGGGCCCGGGGACCCTGAGTCGGGTGTGCTATGTCTGTCGGTTTTTCTCGTCCTGCGACACTAATTAAAGACAAAACAGTGGCCTTTGATATAAAACAGGAGAGAAAGAGAGACAGAAATATATATCTAGTGGCTGAATTTCAAAATATGAAACCAGATAACCTGAAATCAGTATTGGCTTCCCTTGTTGTCGCAATTGTATGATCCGAAGCAAACATTTTATTTCGCTGAGCCTCCTGTTTCTTTATCATCTTGCATGAGAGCACTTTGAAATACTTGAGTTCGGGATGTTCTCTGTACAAGCACCTCTTATGTTTGATTTGATAGACTATAATGTTGACCCATCAATAATAAGATTCTATGCCACATTTCGAGTTACAGGACTACTCACTTGCCTCTCATTTCAATAATGGCATTAATATTTCTATGTTCATGTTTAAACACTATGGGCCCGATTCACAGAACTAATCTGAGACAAAATCCTAAACTTACTACTTTTGGTATTCACAGAAGGCATTTAGTAGTAGTAAAGTTAGGATTTTGTCTTAACTTAAGTTTGTCTTAAGTTTGTCTTAAGTCTGTCTTAAGTCTGTTTTAAGTCTGTCTTAAGTCTGTCTTAAGTTTGTCTTAAGTCAAACTTAAGACAAAATCCTAACTTTACTACTACTAAATGCCTTTGGTGAATAGCAAAAGTAGTAAGTTTAGGATTTTGTCTCAGATTAGTTCTGTGAATCGGGCCCTATGGGCCCGATTGACAAAAGTAATCTGAGACAAAATCCTAAACTTACTTCTTTTGGTATTCACAGAAGGCATTTAGTAGTAGTAAAGTTAGGATTCCTAACTTTACTACTACTAAACTGAGACAAAATCCTAACTTTACGACTTTCGGTATTCACAAAGGCATTTAGCAGTAGTAAAGTTAGGACTCCTAACTTTACTACTACTAAATGCCTTCTGTGAATACCAAAAGCAGTAAGTTTAGGATTTTGTCTCAGATTAGTTCTGTGAATCGGCCCCTATCACTTTAAATAATTCTCTGTCTATGCAGTGATAGAATCTGATGTACTCAGGTGAAACGGGAAACAACATTTACCACGCAGTCTTTACCAAGCATTACCATTACCACGCAGCCTTTACCACGCAATGCCTTTACCACACATTGCCTTTGCCACGCAAGTCTTTACCACGCATATGTCTTTACCTCGCCTGCCTTTATAACAAAAATGTACGTATACATTTGGTAAGTGAAACCCTATTTATATATATATAATTGAAAATTAGGGTAAGTTCGTTTTAAGGGTTTAGGGATGGGTAAGGGTATTGGGTGGTAAGTGTGTTTTTAGGGTTTAGGATGGGTAAGGGTATTAAGTGGTAAGGGTGTTTTTAGGGTGTAGGGTTGGGTAAGGGTATTAGGTGGTATGGGTGTTTTTTTAGGCTTTAGGGTGGGTAAGGGTATTAAGTGGTAAGGATATTTTTAGGGTGTAGGGGTGGGTAAGGGTATTGGGTGGTAAGGGTGGTTTTAGGGTTTACGGTGGGCAAGGGTATTAAGTGGTAAGGGTGTTTTTAGTGTTTAGGATGGATAATGGTATTAAGTGGTAAGTGTATTTTTAGGGTTTAGGGTGGGTAAGGGTGCTTTTAGGGTTTAAGGGTTGGTAAGGGTATTGGGTGGTGAGGGTGTTTTTTTAGGGCATAGGAGTGGGTAAGGGTATTGGGTGGTGAGGGTGTTTTTAGGGTTTAAAGATTGGTAAGGGTATTGGCTGGTATGGGTGTTTTTAGGGTTTAGGATGGGTAAGGGTTTTAAGTGGTAAGTGTGTTTTTAGGGTGTAGGGGTGGGTAAGGGTAGCAGTTGGTAAGGGCATTTTTAGGGTTTAGGGTGGGTAAGAGTATTTAGTGGTAAGGGTGTTTTTAGGCTGTAGGGGTGGGTAAGGTTATTAGGTGGTACGAGTGTTTTTAGGGTTTAGGGGTTGGTAAGGGTATTGGGTAGTGAGGGTGTTTTGGGGGTTTAAGAGTGGGTAAGGATATTGGGCGGTAAAGGTGTTTTTAGGGGTTAGGGATGGGTAAGGGTATTGGTTGGTAAGGGTATTTTTAGGGTTTACGGGTGGGTAAGGGTATTAGATGGTAAGGGTATTTTTAGCGTTTAGGGGTGGGTAAGGTTATTGGGTGGTAAGGGTGTTTTTAGGCGTTAGGGATGGGTAAGGGTATTGGGTGGTAAGGGTATTTTTAGGGTTTAGGGGTCGGTAAGTGTATTAGATGGTAAGGGTATTTTTAGCGTTTAGGGGTGGGTAAGGTTATTGGGTGGTAAGGGTGTTTTTAGGGTTTAAGATGGGTAAGGGTATTACGTGGTAAGGGTGTTTCTAGGGTTTAGGATGGGTAAGGGTATTAAGTGGTAAGGGTGTTTTTGGGGTGTAGGGGTGGGAAAGGGTATTAGATTGTGAGGGTGTTTTTAGGCTTTAGGGTGGGTGAGGGTATTAAGTGGTAAGGTTGTTTTTAGGGTGTTGGGGTGGGTAAGGGTATTAGGTGGTAAAGGTGTTTTTGGAGTTTAAGGATGGGTAAGGGTATTGGGTGATGAGGGTGTTTTTAAGATTTACGGGTTGAGGGTTTTTGGGTGGTAAGGGTGCTTTTAGGGTTTAGTGGTGGTTGAGTTTGGGAATTAGGGGTCAATAAAGGAATATATTTACATATATATATATTTTCATATTATGCCCTGCATTGAGGACGCACTCCACAGAGGACGATTTTCAAAACCATTTATTCAAGGAAACTGGCATTTCATCCCGAATATTTCCTTCTCAGCCTGACGCGTTTTGGAGCCCAAGCTCCTTATTCATAGACCATTACTGAGTCCACAGCAGTGTCAGCTCCCAGCATTCCCTGCATGCTTTTCACATTTATAGGCCTCCGGTGTGCCTCTCCAATGAGTATATTTACCAATGCATGCTGGAACTTGTGGTATTTATTTACGAGTCATTTTAATCCTCCAGTTGATTCTGTGCAACTTCAGTACAATTTGATGATTCTTTCAATAATTATTTAAACATAGCCCTCCAGTGGGCCTCAGGATGTAAAATCATTGTCCGTCCTCATTGCATGGCATAATATGAAAATATATATTTATATATATGATGCAAAACTTCTCCTCCCATCCGAGTAGAAACAAGGGACACAGCGGGGCTTTACAGGTCATTTGTTAGGAACTCACAGGCATGACGCGTTTCGGCGATTAGCCTTTTTCCAAATGCCACAGTTCGTAGTCGAAGTTACCCAACGAATGTCCTTTTTAAGCTCCTCCTTACACAGTGGCAGGGAGCTCACCTGCATCGCATTGTCCTGCTGACTCCTCAGTAGTCCCAAGTCAGAGACTACTGCTACCATCATGCAGTGCGTTGGAATTCGAAATGCGGTGCAGTAGGGGAACTTCACGAAAATCCTGGGAACAAACGACCTTGTGTCCCCTACTTCCAACCATCCAGACCCACAGACGCCAAGACTGTAGGCATAAGTACAGTGCCAGCACCTCTCCATGAAGTCATAGACCGCCGATGGCAGCAGATTCTCAGCAGCGGGGGGGCTGAATGGTGGGTCGCGGTCATCCGATACCTCGGCATTGTAAAAGTCACTGGTTGCCCATGATTACCGTGACCTCTTCGTGGAAGGGTCCCTTGTGAATATATATATATGTATATATTACCTGCTGGCGATCGCCAATAGGTAGGTACAGTTAGGACCTACTCACAATAGGTAAAGCGTTTTTTGTATGGCTAATAACTTTGGTGCCATTTGATGAATCTTTACCAAATTTTCAAAACTAATTTGCCACTCACTTCAGCAGCTGTTTAGAAAGTTTTGCGGTGATTCGTCAAGCGGGAACAAGACAAAGTGGGGGTCTCAAAACACGTTATCGCCATGCAATTTCTCATAGGGATTTTAGACATGACTACAGCCCGAACCGCAGGACGGAATTACACTAAATTTACCAGCAAGCTAGATATTCGTCCAGAAAGAGCCCTTTATGTAATTTGGTGTAAATCCAAAGTTTTGGAATTATTAAAGAAAAAAGATTAATGTATATCTAGTACGTGGAGGGTCCGCGGATCCGACAGATCTCATGGTGAGATCTGATTGGCTGCTACCACATCAACCAGGAATCGGTGGCAGCCATCTTGGGCCTCAGGATTCAGTCCAAATCCCAAGAAAAATGAACAAAAAAACACAAGGTGACAGGGTGGTAATACCATGACACCCTAGGCCTGGTGGTAGGGGTCCCACCGAGACCCAGCCGGGGGCCAAAACTGTTTTATTTTTTAAAATTTTCCTGAAAATCTGCAAAGAATCCATGGGCCAGATTCCAGGTGTATTATATTATAATATAATGGGTAGGGGGTGCATGCGGACCCCCTCCCAGGCCGCTTTTGGTCCCAGGGACCCCATCCCCGGGGTCGGCCAATGTAAAAAACAGGAAGGGGGCCCACTGCCTCCCTTCCTGGCTGAATTTGGTCCCGGGGACACCATCCTCTGGTTGCCCGGCTTTAGCAAAAAAGGGGTAGGGGGCCTCACAGGTCCTCTCCCTCTGCCGCGTACGGCCCTTGGGACCCAATCCCTCAGGGGACCGGCCATGCTTTTAATAGTGAGGGGGGCCACGCGGCCCCCCTCTCAGAACCATTAATGGCCCTGGGGACCCCATCCCCCAGAGGCAGCTCCTGCTATGTACCGGGTGCCAACCCCTGAGACATAGCAGTTTCCCTGCCCACACTGGCGTGGACAGACAAACCTGTGTTCACTCTCGCTTGGCAGGAGCAATTTCAAAGCTCCTTAAACCGAGAACAAACATTATGGGGCCTATTACGATGGCGGTCGGAAAACCTCTCCGACCGCCATGGTAGCGGGAAAAGACCGCCCACAAGGACTGCGACATCACCGCCGGTCAAATTATGATGACCCGCGCTCGAAATCTGACCGCGGCGGTCTGATCGCGGGCCTTAACATTGCGGCGGTTGCTGCTGCCCGCAGCACCGCCGCGATGCCGAAAGGAGCATGTCCTGCATATCCCTGCACTGCGTGGCAGGCACTGCACAGTGCCTGCCACCTGGTACAGGGAAATGTAGGGGGGGACCATGGGTACCCCCCCAGTGCACCCCCCCAACACATTGGGGGCCCGCAACGGGCCCCTGGAAGACAATCTCTGCATGCCTTTCCATGGCGGTTTGACAGCTGAGGAAAGGTTGGCTACCGCCGGCATCATAATCCTGCCGGCGGAGCCTGCTCTGCACCGCCACCATTATCCCGGTCCTGCTCCATCCGCCAGGCAGCAGTGCGGATGGCAACCGGCGGAAAAGCGGCGGTCGGAATTTCCCACCGCCGCAGTCACCACCGCCATCCTAATTTGACCGGCGGTTTTCTTGGTTGCGATCGCAGGCGGATGTCCACCGCCGGTCCGGCAGGCGCCACCGCCAGCCCGGCGGTGGACATCCGACCGCCATCGTAATAGACCCCTAAGTCCGCTCTCCGCGGGCAGGAGCATGATAAATGCTTCCGCCCGCTGGGAGAGGACTGTTTATCTGTTTCCCTGCCCGCACTGAAGCAGGCAGGGAAAAAGATAAAATATTGCTCCCGCCCGAGGTAGCAGCATTTTTAGCTGCTCTCTGAGGGCGGGAGCAATGCCGACCCCGCTGGGGTCGCATGGGCCTTGTGACAGAAACCAGGGCACCCACACTTTATTGGCTGGCCCCCGGCTGATGGAATGCCGGGGGTGAAATTGGCCTGGGACGGGGACGTGCAGCCCCTTCCCCCTTAATTAATTAGCCGGGCCTCTGGGATGGGATTCACGGGCCAAAATGCGTGTCAATGACATGCACGGTTCCGTCATACATCCAGGTGAAATGCTTCCCCATATTAAATAAACACAGTTTCTTCAAATGGCAAAAAAAGTGTTTCATATTTTCACATTATGTTTTTTACACAATATACATGCCAAAGGTTTTCAAGGATTGGCTCGTGCACAGACTCGGCTCTGGCTCTCCCCATAAATTTGCTGCCACTCCCACCTCTGTTTGCAACTTGGGCTTAGTACATGGGCTGTCAGTAACGTAATAAAATGATTTGTTAAAGGTGAGGACTAGAAACATCGAGCCTTGCCTGGATAATCCAGTTTGACAACTCTACCATCAATACTTCTCGTAGCAGAGACGAAGAAGTGTAAGTGATCCCATGGCAGGGACTCCAGGCCTTTGAGTTATACCTGACCGTAGTCATTAGTTCCCAGGGAGAACTCCCAGGCCAAGGTGGGATGGGCAGGGATGTAGCTTCAGGATGGGGGTGTTTGGGCTCTGACAACCCCAAATGCTTTCTTGGCATCCTTGTTGGTTCTGGAGGCCCTGAGTTGTGCTTGCTGTGTTGTTATCTCTCGTTGTTCTCATTTCAATAAGAGCTTTTAACTTGTTCATTTTTTGAAGCAGTAACTTAAATAGATACAGTGACAGGTCTACCAAATAAATATTACATCTGCAGCCATAGAAGTCCTCCTTGACTTGGTGCAAATTTATTACTCGTTGGAATTTTAAAAAATTGGCAATAGTGGGCTTGGAAAGCTGCGCTAATCTCAGGTTCCAGGCATACTACTGGCAATCAAATACTGCTGGCAATCAAAAACACAAAATGTGATGAAATGAATGCTTGCAAATAACCAGTGGCAATTGCTCAGGGTAGTATTCCAACCCATCATTTTTGCCCACTGTGCCACTCTTGACATAGGCCCACCTAATGCAGATCTGTACTGACCCTGTTCCTCATGGAAACAGCCCATCCTACACATTGTCAATCTCACCCCTCCACCCTGCAACCTACTGTTTTTTAGTTGGGAAATTGGAGATTGACTCCTCAGAATCTCACTAAGTTATGACCCTGTTCAAATATGGACAAAGTTGTAATAGGTGGCGGGAAGTATGTAGCCTAGTTACTAGAGCTGCCAACATTGGGAACCAGCTTCGAATCCTGGCTCAACATCTTGTTATTCTGGGCAAATCAATTAATCTCCCTGTTCCTAAAAAAAAAAGAATTTGCCATGTATTTTAGTTCTGCTGTAAATCGCTCCAATGCCCGTGGGCAACTTTCGTGCAATCAAAAAAACATACAAAATAAAACTTAACACTTCATGAGCATAATAATACAACCACCTTTAATGTTCTACAGTGGAATGCTTAATAACAAGGCAATACATTCCCGCTCAAAAAACTATTCAGTGGTTATCATTTCTATTCATTGTCTTTCCATACATGATCATTTATACATGTTCACATTCATAAACATACTCACTTAGGGGCAGATTTACAAGCCCCTTGCGACACATTTGCGCCGCCGTTGCGTCACTTCTGTGACGCAGCGGCGTCGTAAACAATGCACCACGTTGCGACATATTTAAAACGTGATGCATCTAGGGAGATGCGTCACGTTGTAAAGCCCTGCGCCACATTATACCTGCGTCAGGTATAATGTATGCAGGGTGGGCGTCCTGTCGCAAGAAAGCCTCGTAAAAGTGACGCAGTGAAATCTACAAGATTTCACTGAGTCACTTTTACGACGCCGCTGCGTCAAAACCTTACGCCTGCTTGAAGCAGGCATAAGGCGTGACGCAGCACGTTAAGTATAGGCCCCCCAAGAGCAGTGCTGGAGTTGCGTCGCGCTTGCGACACGGCTCCAGCACTGCGTCACCTTTACGCCGACAGATGCAACACGCATCTGTCTATCCTTGCGCCATGGTGCGTCCCATTGTAAATGCGAAGCATCCGTGGTGGCGCAAGGGTATTCTTGCGTGTCGCATCTTTACTGGTGCATCCCTGCTAATATGCAGAGAAGCACCAGTCCTTTTAAATCTGCCCCATAGTTTTTCTTCCACATCCTGTTTCCATATTTCACAAATGATGGAAGGCGTGGGAAATTATGTTGTAGGTAGTATCTTAAAGATGGGAATTTCTAGTTTTGTGCTGTAGCCACTATTGACCCTGACAACCTAAACCTTCCTTCAACTCTAGTGTTTATAGGGGAGTTTTATTTAAGTTATAATGAACACTTGTGCATGTTACAGCGGCAAAGTCAGAGTCGGGTGCAAGTACAAGATCACTGCAAATTCACATTGGCACACAGAATCTTTTAGGTAACAGAGGAACTGCTGACCATGACTGTACTTTTCTGGATGCAGGGTAGCTAGATTACTAGTAGTGATGTGCCAGTTTCCTGAAAAAGTTGGCAGTCTCTCATAGACTATGATTACAGGGCTTGGGTTCTCCTGCTGCCTATATTGAGATCCTGTTATGGATATAGGTGGTGCCTTCCATCCTGCTGTAGACGGGGGCCTCTGCCTGTCAGAAGCTACTGCCCAGTATACAATGACCAACTGTCTCTCACAGAGGCGTGTGCCACTGGTGACTGGCAGACCGTGCCACCAATAAGCTGTCTTCTTCACAACTGTCAGTCACTGGTTCACTGTTCATGCCTTATGCAATTCTGTAGCACCACATTTCCAAGAACCAAATTGTCATATGAAGCTGAATAGCAATTGCATGGGAAAAACTGGCATATTTCCAAACACCTGCTGATCCTTTCACCGGATAATGGGGTTAAGAAGGCGCCTTCTATAGGGGGCATAACATTTCATGCTTCCTGTGCTTGATGAAGATATTTTCAATTAATATATGTTTCCGATTATTTTATGGCGTCCCTCTTTGATTTGACATTCTGCCAAGAAAGCCAGTTTTGAAACTACAACATATGAGAATCCAAATCAATGAAAATAGTTTTGTGAGGAATAATATTTATGAAAATATCGAAAAACGTGGGATAAGTTAGAAAACATTTCACAGCCCAGGTATCAAATTCGACACACACACAAACATTGACAAATTCCAGGAAAAGTATGAATAGGTAGACTCTATTTTTTAATGACAAGGAGTAAAAAATGAGACAATAAATAATGTACGGTAACCGTGGACTTTTTCTTTTTCGATCACAACCGTAAACAACAAGAGGAACACTAACAGCAGACATCAGCAATAGGAAAATAGTTAAGAAAAAAGGGCGGGGAAACTGTGAGAAAATAAAGCTAAAAAAGTTATTGTGAACGGGGTCGCATTTATTTAAATAAAAAAGTCAGGAGTAAGGGAGAAAAACAGTTTGTGAGGAGTAGTGGGAGGAAAAAAAATCAAAGAAAAATAAAGCTGAGTTAATAAGCATAAGGAATGTGTGGTGTAAAGGTCTCGTCTAAGAAAAAGAAGAACATAGAAAAAGACAGAAAAGACAGGAACAAGGATGAGTAAAAAGAGAGATTGATAACAGAAAGGGAGTTCAGGGGATCACATAAGATTGAGAAAAAGAAATGGGGGAAAAATAAATAGGTCAGCAGACGGCTGAGGGGCTAGGGTTAGTAAGAAAATGAAAATAAAGATTTATGTCAGCCTTTTCAAAGAAAAAACTTGTATTGAGAGAATGAGGTTCCAATAGAAGAGTGAATGTTATTTCCGGGAAATGGGTTAGGTGAAATGGACTCTTCAAACTGACATTCTATGAGGTTGCTTTTCTCAGAAATCATATAAAACATCCCTGCTCCCCTCAGACTGACATTATAGATTCCACATCAGGCTCTGCTGGAAACTCAAAATTCCCCTAAACTCTAGAAGAATATTATCTCGTACTTCGGTCTGATGTTCCATTACCCTGTCATCTAAAATAAGACATCATAAGAGAGAGAGGACTGTAACAGTTAAGATCTATTATTACCTTGTCGTAGTCACAGTAACAAAGAAACGCGGCACACGTCAGAAACATCCAGGTGGAATGCAAAGAGATTCGAGTCTTGCCTTTTTTGGTTTCATAGATATATTTTAAAAAAAAGATTTAAAAATAACTTATTGTAAGTTGACAACGTTCACTGTAATGTAGTTTAATGGTCGATTTCAAAGCACTTTCAACAATCTTCAGCAGTCCGTTACTGACTTCCCAAGAAAGGAAGATTGTAAACCACTGCATAACCAGTGGTGGCTCCTCCGCTAAGGAGCGTCGCCACACTGCTTTAAAGCAATGAAAGTAGTCGCGGCAAGCATGGCTCGCGGGTTGGTGGGGCAGGGGGTCGCGTGGGGAGGGGGGGTTGCTCTGGGAAGGGGAGGTTAATTTAATAATTAAAACAAACAAAAAAACGTACCTTTCCCCGGCCGGGTCCCGCGTCTTCTCGGCTCCTGCTCCAACAGGAAGCAGGCAGCCAGACTCCCTCCCCCAAGCAAATCACAATGCTGCTGCAAGCAGCGTTGTGATTGGTGGGGACGCCGCCCTGCCAGGGGCTTATGGGGAGGCCATGTTCTCCATGCAAAAACAACAGTTGATGGACAGAATGCAGAACAATGTCATACATTCACCCCAGTACAGAGATCTGGGCCTAAATCCATCGTTTTTTTGCTCACCATGCCATTCCAGTTTGAACCCAGCCATATGCAAATCAGTCTTGACCCTGTGCCTCATGGGAACAGTCCAGCCCGAACTGCCAAGCCAGGTCCTCCCTGGACTGGAAACAAGCATCCTAGGACCGGTTTCGGGGTTTCACCCCTCTTCAGCCAGGATAGCTTGATTCCAGTGGCATGGAGAGCACGGGACCCACGTCTGGGCATACCCGTCCCACTCGGGGTGACAAATGCAAAAACAACAGTTGATGGACAGAATGCAGAACAATGTCATACATTCACCCCAGTACAGAGATCTGGGCCTAAATCCATCGTTTTTTTGCTCACCATGCCATTCCAGTTTGAACCCAGCCATATGCAAATCAGTCTTGACCCTGTGCCTCATGGGAACAGTCCAGCCCGAACTGCCAAGCCAGGTCCTCCCTGGACTGGAAACAAGCATCCTAGGACCGGTTTCGGGGTTTCACCCTCTTCAGCCAGGATAGCTTGATTCCAGTGGCATGGAGAGCACGGGACCCACGTCTGGGCATACCCGTCCCACTCGGGTGACAAATGCAAAAACAACAGTTGATGGACAGAATGCAGAACAATGTCATACATTCACCCCAGTACAGAGATCTGGGCCTAAATCCATCGTTTTTTGCTCACCATGCCATTCCAGTTTGAACCCAGCCATATGCAAATCAGTCTTGACCCTGTGCCTCATGGGAAAAGTCCAGCCCGAACTGCCAAGCCAGGTCCTCCCTGGACTGGAAACAAGCATCCTAGGACCGGTTTCGGGGTTTCACCCTCTTCAGCCAGGATAGCTTGATTCCAGTGGCATGGAGAGCACGGGACCCACGTCTGGGCATACCCGTCCCACTCGGGGTGACAAATGCAAAAACAACAGTTGATGGACAGAATGCAGAACAATGTCATACATTCACCCCAGTACAGAGATCTGGGCCTAAATCCATCGTTTTTTTGCTCACCATGCCATTCCAGTTTGAACCCAGCCATATGCAAATCAGTCTTGACCCTGTGCCTCATGGGAACAGTCCAGCCCGAACTGCCAAGCCAGGTCCTCCCTGGACTGGAAACAAGCATCCTAGGACCGGTTTCGGGGTTTCACCCCTCTTCAGCCAGGATAGCTTGATTCCAGTGGCATGGAGAGCACGGGACCCACGTCTGGGCATACCCGTCCCACTCGGGGTGACAAATGCAAAAACAACAGTTGATGGACAGAATGCAGAACAATGTCATACATTCACCCCAGTACAGAGATCTGGGCCTAAATCCATCGTTTTTTTGCTCACCATGCCATTCCAGTTTGAACACAGCCATATGCAAATCAGTCTTGACCCTGTGCCTCATGGGAACAGTCCAGCCCGAACTGCCAAGCCAGGTCCTCCCTGGACTGGAAACAAGCATCCTAGGACCGGTTTCGGGTTTCACCCCTCTTCAGCCAGGATAGCTTGATTCCAGTGGCATGGAGAGCACGGGACCCACGCCTGGGCATACCCGTCCCACTCGGGTGACAAATGCAAAAACAACAGTTGATGGACAGAATGCAGAACAATGTCATACATTCACCCCAGTACAGAGATCTGGGCCTAAATCCATCGTTTTTTGCTCACCATGCCATTCCAGTTTGAACCCAGCCATATGCAAATCAGTCTTGACCCTGTGCCTCATGGGAACAGTCCAGCCCGAACTGCCAAGCCAGGTCCTCCCTGGACTGGAAACAAGCATCCTAGGACCGGTTTCGGGGTTTCACCCCTCTTCAGCCAGGATAGCTTGATTCCAGTGGCATGGAGAGCACGGGACCCACGTCTGGGCATACCCGTCCCACTCGGGGTGACAAATGCAAAAACAACAGTTGATGGACAGAATGCAGAACAATGTCATACATTCACCCCAGTACAGAGATATGGGCCTAAATCCATCGTTTTTTTGCTCACCATGCCATTCCAGTTTGAACCCAGCCATATGCAAATCAGTCTTGACCCTGTGCCTCATGGGAACAGTCCAGCCCGAACTGCCAAGCCAGGTCCTCCCTGGACTGGAAACAAGCATCCTAGGACCGGTTTCGGGGTTTCACCCTCTTCAGCCAGGATAGCTTGATTCCAGTGGCATGGAGAGCACGGGACCCACGTCTGGGCATACCCGTCCCACTCGGGGTGACAAATGCAAAAACAACAGTTGATTGACAGAATGCAGAACAATGTCATACATTCACCCCAGTACAGAGATCTGGGCCTAAATCCATCGTTTTTTGCTCACCATGCCATTCCAGTTTGAACCCAGCCATATGCAAATCAGTCTTGACCCTTTGCCTCATGGGAACAGTCCAGCCCGAACTGCCAAGCCAGGTCCTCCCTGGACTGGAAACAAGCATCCTAGGACCGGTTTCGGGGTTTCACCCTCTTCAGCCAGGATAGCTTGATTCCAGTGGCATGGAGAGCACGGGACCCACGTCTGGGCATACCCGTCCCACTCGGGGTGACAAATGCAAAAACAACAGTTGATGGACAGAATGCAGAACAATGTCATACATTCACCCCAGTACAGAGATCTGGGCCTAAATCCATCGTTTTTTTGCTCACCATGCCATTCTAGTTTGAACCCAGCCATATGCAAATCAGTCTTGACCCTGTGCCTCATGGGAACAGTCCAGCCCGAACTGCCAAGCCAGGTCCTCCCTGGACTGGAAACAAGCATCCTAGGACCGGTTTCGGGGTTTCACCCCTCTTCAGCCAGGATAGCTTGATTCCAGTGGCATGGAGAGCACAGGACCCACGTCTGGGCATACCCGTCCCACTCGGGGTGACAAATGCAAAAACAACAGTTGATGGACAGAATGCAGAACAATGTCATACATTCACCCCAGTACAGAGATCTGGGCCTAAATCCATCGTTTTTGCTCACCATGCCATTCCAGTTTGAACCCAGCCATATGCAAATCAGGTCTTGACCCTGTGCCTCATGGGAACAGTCCAGCCCGAACTGCCAAGCCAGGTCCTCCCTGGACTGGAAACAAGCATCCTAGGACCGGTTTCGGGTTTCACCCCTCTTCAGCCAGGATAGCTTGATTCCAGTGGCATGGAGAGCACGGGACCCACGTCTGGGCATACCCGTCCCACTCGGGGTGACAAATGCAAAAACAACAGTTGATGGACAGAATGCAGAACAATGTCATACATTCACCCCAGTACAGAGATCTGGGCCTAAATCCATCGTTTTTTTGCTCACCATGCCATTCCAGTTTGAACACATCCATATGCAAATCAGTCTTGACCCTGTGCCTCATGGGAACAGTCCAGCCCGAACTGCCAAGCCAGGTCCTCCCTGGACTGGAAACAAGCATCCTAGGACCGGTTTTGGGGTTTCACCCCTCTTCAGCCAGGATAGCTTGATTCCAGTGGCATGGAGTGCACGGGACCCACGTCTGGGCATACCCGTCCCACTCGGGGTGACAAATGCAAAAACAACAGTTGATGGACAGAATGCAGAACAATTTCATACATTCACCCCAGTACAGAGATCTGGGCCTAAATCCATCGTTTTTTTGCTCACCATGCCATTCCAGTTTGAACACAGCCATATGCAAATCAGTCTTGACCCTGTGCCTCATGGGAACAGTCCAGCCCGAACTGCCAAGCCAGGTCCTCCCTGGACTGGAAACAAGCATCCTAGGACCGGTTTCGGGGTTTCACCCTCTGCAGCCAGGATAGCTTGATTCCAGTGGCATGGAGAGCACGGGACCCACGTCTGGGCATACCCGTCCCACTCGGGTGACAAATGCAAAAACAACAGTTGATGGACAGAATGCAGAACAATGTCATACATTCACCCCAGTACAGAGATATGGGCCTAAATCCATCGTTTTGTTGCTCACCATGCCATTCCAGTTTGAACCCAGCCATATGCAAATCAGTCTTGACCCTGTGCCTCATGGGAACAGTCCAGCCCGAACTGCCAAGCCAGGTCCTCCCTGGACTGGAAACAAGCATCCTAGGACGGGTTTCGGGGTTTCACCCTCTTCAGCCAGGATAGCTTGATTCCAGGGGCATGGAGAGCACGGGACCCACGTCTGGGCATACCCGTCCCACTCGGGGTGACAAATGCAAAAACAACAGTTGATGGACAGAATGCAGAACAATGTC
Source organism: Calotriton arnoldi (assembly GCA_963921515.1). NCBI lineage: Eukaryota > Metazoa > Chordata > Amphibia > Caudata > Salamandridae > Calotriton > Calotriton arnoldi. The sequence continues at coordinate 62,595 of CAWUFW010021410.1, read as the reverse complement.
ATACATTCACCCCAGTACAGAGATCTGGGCCTAAATCCATCGTTTTTTTGCTCACCATGCCATTCCAGTTTGAACCCAGCCATATGCAAATCAGTCTTGACCCTTTGCCTCATGGGAACAGTCCAGCCCGAACTGCCAAGCCAGGTCCTCCCTGGACTGGAAACAAGCATCCTAGGACCGGTTTCGGGGTTTCACCCCTCTTCAGCCAGGATAGCTTGATTCCAGTGGCATGGAGAGCACGGGACCCACGTCTGAGCATACCCGTCCCACTTGGGGTGACAAATGCAAAAACAACAGTTGATGGACAGAATGCAGAACAATGTCATACATTCACCCCAGTACAGAGATCTGGGCCTAAATCCATCGTTTTTTTGCTCACCATGCCATTCCAGTTTGAACCCAGCCATATGCAAATCAGTCTTGACCCTGTGCCTCATGGGAACAGTCCAGCCCGAACTGCCAAGCCAGGTCCTCCCTGGACTGGAAACAAGCATCCTAGGACCGGTTTCGGTGTTTCACCCCTGTTCAGCCAGGATAGCTTGATTCCAGTGGCATGGAGAGCACGGGACCCACGTCTGGGCATACCCGTCCCACTCGGGGTGACAAATGCAAAAACAACAGTTGATGGACAGAATGCAGAACAATGTCATACATTCACCCCAGTACAGAGATCTGGGCCTAAATCCATAATTTTTTGCTCACCATGCCATTCCAGTTTGAACCCAGCCATATGCAAATCAGTCTTGACCCTGTGCCTCATGGGAACAGTCCAGCCCGAACTGCCAAGCCAGGTCCTCCCTGGACTGGAAACAAGCATCCTAGGACCGGTTTCGGGGTTTCACCCTCTTCAGCCAGGATAGCTTGATTCCAGTGGCATGGAGAGCACGGGACCCACGTCTGGGCATACCCATCCCACTCGGGGTGACAAATGCAAAAACAACAGTTGATGGACAGAATGCAGAACAATGTCATACATTCACCCCAGTACAGAGATCTGGGCCTAAATCCATCGTTTTTTGCTCACCATGCCATTCCAGTTTGAACCCAGCCATATGCAAATCAGTCTTGACCCTGTGCCTCATGGGAACAGTCCAGCCCGAACTGCCAAGCCAGGTCCTCCTGGACTGGAAACAAGCATCCTAGGACCGGTTTTGGGGTTTCACCTCTTCAGCCAGGATAGCTTGATTCCAGTGGCATGGAGAGCACGGGACCCACGTCTGGGCATACCCGTCCCACTCGGGTGACAAATGCAAAAACAACAGTTGATGGACAGAATGCAGAACAATGTCATACATTCACCCCAGTACAGAGATCTGGGCCTAAATCCATCGTTTTTTGCTCACCATGCCATTCCAGTTTGAACCCAGCCATATGCAAATCAGTCTTGACCCTGTGCCTCATGGGAACAGTCCAGCCCGAACTGCCAAGCCAGGTCCTCCCTGGACTGGAAACAAGCATCCTAGGACCGGCTTCGGGGTTTCACCTCTCTTCAGCCAGGATAGCTTGATTCCAGTGGCATGGAGAGCACGGGACCCACGCCTGGGCATACCCGTCCCACTCGGGGTGACAAATGCAAAAACAACAGTTGATGGACAGAATGCAGAACAATGTCATACATTCACCCCAGTACAGAGATCTGGGCCTAAATCCATCGTTTTTTGCTCACCATGCCATTCCAGTTTGAACCCAGCCATATGCAAATCAGTCTTGACCCTGTGCCTCATGGGAACAGTCCAGCCCGAACTGCCAAGCCAGGTCCTCCCTGGACTGGAAACAAGCATCCTAGGACCGGTTTCGGGTCTCACCCTCTTCAGCCAGGATAGCTTGATTCCAGTGGCATGGAGAGCACGGGACCCACGTCTGGGCATACCCGTCCCACTCGGGTGACAAATGCAAAAACAACAGTTGATGGACAGAATGCAGAACAATGTCATACATTCACCCCAGTACAGAGATCTGGGCCTAAATCCATCGTTTTGTTGCTCGCCATGCCCAGACGTGGGTCCCTTGCTCACTTTGCCACTGGATTCAAGCTAGCCTGGCTGATGACGGCTGAATAGCCAGAAACCGGTCCCAGGATGCTTGTTGCCGATCCAGGGAAGACATGGCTTGGCAGTTCGGGCTGGACTGTTCCCATGAGGCACAGGGTCAGACTGATTTGCATATGGCCATGTCTGAACTGGGGTGGTGGAGTGAGCTAAAGAATGATGATGGATTAAACCCAGATCAGTTGACTGGGGGTGAGTGTTTGATTTGCTCAAGCGCTCCGTCCATCATCCCCTTTGGTATCGCTTTGTTCGCCTCTAAGTTGGCAGGGTATGCCCAGACGTGGGTCCCTTGCTCACTTTGCCACTGGATTCAAGCTAGCCTGGCTGATGACGGCTGAATAGCCAGAAACCGGTCCCAGGATGCTTGTTTCCGATCCAGGGAAGACATGGCTTGGCAGTTCGGGCTGGACTGTTCCCATGAGGCACAGGGTCAGACTGATTTGCATATGGCCATCTCTGAACTGGGGTGGTGGAGTGAGCTAAAGAATGATGATGGATTAAACCCAGATCAGTTGACTGGGGGTGAGTGTTTGATTTGCTCAAGCGCTCCGTCCATCATCCCCTTTGGTATCGCTTTGTTCGCCCTAAGTTGGCAGGGTATGCCCAGACGTGGGTCCCTTGCTCACTTTGCCACTGGATTCAAGCTAGCCTGGCTGATGACGGCTGAATAGCCAGAAACCGGTCCCAGGATGCTTGTTTCCGATCCAGGGAAGACATGGCTTGGCAGTTCGGGCTGGACTGTTCCCATGAGGCACAGGGTCAGACTGATTTGCATATGGCCATGTCTGAACTGGGGTGGTGGAGTGAGCTAAAGAATGATGATGGATTAAACCCAGATCAGTTGACTGGGGGTGAGTGTTTGATTTGCTCAAGCGCTCCGTCCATCATCCCCTTTGGTATCGCTTTGTTCGCCCTAAGTTGGCAGGGTATGCCCAGACGTGGGTCCCTTGCTCACTTTGCCACTGGATTCAAGCTAGCCTGGCTGATGATGGCTGAATAGCCAGAAACCGGTCCCATGATGCTTGTTTCCGATCCAGGGAAGACATGGCTTGGCAGTTCGGGCTGGACTGTTCCCATGAGGCACAGGGTCAGACTGATTTGCATATGGCCATGTCTGAACTGGGGTGGTGGAGTGAGCTAAAGAATGATGATGGATTAAATCCAGATCAGTTGACTGGGGGTGAGTGTTTGATTTGCTCAAGCGCTCCATCCATCATCCCCTTTGGTATCGCTTTGTTCGCCCTAAGTTGGCAGGGTATGCCCAGACGTGGGTCCCTTGCTCACTTTGCCACTGGATTCAAGCTAGCCTGGCTGATGACGGCTGAATAGCCAGAAACCGGTCCCAGGATGCTTGTTGCCGATCCAGGGAAGACATGGCTTGGCAGTTCGGGCTGGACTGTTCCCATGAGGCACAGGGTCAGACTGATTTGCATATGGCCATGTCTGAACTGGGGTGGTGGAGTGAGCTAAAGAATGATGATGGATTAAACCCAGATCAGTTGACTGGGGGTGAGTGTTTGATTTGCTCAAGCGCTCCGTCCATCATCCCCTTTGGTATCGCTTTGTTCGCCCTAAGTTGGCAGGGTATGCCCAGACGTGGGTCCCTTGCTCACTTTGCCACTGGATTCAAGCTAGCCTGGCTGATGACGGCTGAATAGCCAGAAACCGGTCCCAGGATGCTTGTTTCCGATCCAGGGAAGACATGGCTTGGCAGTTCGGGCTGGACTGTTCCCATGAGGCACAGGGTCAGACTGATTTGCATATGGCCATGTCTGAACTGGGGTGGTGGAGTGAGCTAAAGAATGATGATGGATTAAACCCAGATCAGTTGACTGGGGGTGAGTGTTTGATTTGCTCAAGCGCTCCGTCCATCATCCCCTTTGGTATCGCTTTGTTCGCCCTAAGTTGGCAGGGTATGCCCAGACGTGGGTCCCTTGCTCACTTTGCCACTGGATTCAAGCTAGCCTGGCTGATGACGGCTGAATAGCCAGAAACCGGTCCCAGGATGCTTGTTTCCGATCCAGGGAAGACATGGCTTGGCAGTTCGGGCTGGACTGTTCCCATGAGGCACAGGGTCAGACTGATTTGCATATGGCCATGTCTGAACTGGGGTGGTGGAGTGAGCTAAAGAATGATGATGGATTAAACCCAGATCAGTTGACTGGGGGTGAGTGTTTGATTTGCTCAAGCGCTCCGTCCATCATCCCCTTTGGTATCGCTTTGTTCGCCCTAAGTTGGCAGGGTATGCCCAGACGTGGGTCCCTTGCTCACTTTGCCACTGGATTCAAGCTAGCCCGGCTGATGACGGCTGAATAGCCAGAAACCGGTCCCAGGATGCTTGTTTCCGATCCAGGGAAGACATGGCTTGGCAGTTCGGGCTGGACTGTTCCCATGAGGCACAGGGTCAGACTGATTTGCATATGGCCATGTCTGAACTGGGGTGGTGGAGTGAGCTAAAGAATGATGATGGATTAAACCCAGATCAGTTGACTGGGGGTGAGTGTTTGATTTGCTCAAGCGCTCCGTCCATCATCCCCTTTGGTATCGCTATGTTCTCCATGCAGGCTGCATTGTAGCCTGCATGGAGAAAGGGCAGAGTGTGCATGACTGATTTAGGGGGCCGACCAACAGTTATTGCACCCTCAGGAGTGGGCACATCACTCCTCCCCTGCCCTGGCTGCTCGCAGAGCAGCCTCGCCCACCCGCCGGACGCAACCAAACATAAAATGGTAATAACAGAAACGTATTACCATTTTATGTTTCTGCTTCTCGCACTGCTAAAAAGCATTGGGGCGACGCTCCTCCCCCCTAGTGGAGGAGCCGCCCCTGAGTGAAAGAAAGGAAAAACAAAATAATAATAACTTGATATCATATTATTTTGTCCTGCTTCGGCAGCTTGGCCGGGCAGGGCTGCTATGCTCACAGAGCAGGGCAGGGGGAAGAGTGGTGGGCACACTGAAGATCGCATGACTCTTTGGCCGGCTCAAGAGGGCCAGCCAAACACTCATGTGTACTTTGCATGTTCTCCACCCAGGCTGCATTACAGCCTGGGTGGAGAACATGCCCAGCCCCCAGTCCCCATCTCAGCGCCGAACTACAGCACTCAGACCAATCACCATGCTGCATCGCAGCATGGTGATTGGCTCAGAGGAGCCTGAAAGTGCTTCCTGTTCTGCGACTTCAGCCCGACGCAGAGGAGAGACGACGTGGGAGAGATGTGGCAGGAGGTAAGTGTATTTTTCTTTTTTTTAAAACTTTTTTAGACCCCCTTCCTCCCCTACCCCGACACCCCAGATCCTTGCTGGCCGCCACTGTGCGTAACACCAGAAAGTCAACACTGTACTCATACTTTGAAGGATTTCACCCCACAATCTTGGCACGAGCTATACACATTTTGATAAGCATCCCCCTGGCCGGTTTGTGGCATGGGTAAGCAGTCTTCCGAAAAGCCAACAAAGCTGTTGCATTAAGATTATGAAAATAGCAGCGCCCCTGTTACAGGCCAAAATTTAGGAGGGCGATTTGATGGTCAGTGCAGACCCAAGCACTTACAACAAAAGCCTCCTATTTTTGGCGTTCCTTCTTCTTTAGGCCAACGGATTTTGGCAGAATGGAGCTGTAATAAATTTATTTCAAATATAATCATCAACTTTCAGTAACTTAATGTTCAGGCAATGATGAGAGGTTTGGAATAGTTTTAAGGCTTTATTTCTCATTAGGAGATTTGTATTGCTTTTGTTGTTTTTATTCAGGTTAGTCAATTTACAGTAATATCAAGAAAAGGTTTAGTTAGAGGCAGCATATTATAGACCGCGTGTTTCATAAAGGAAATAGTCCCGATCCTAGTCTAAGGGGCCGATTCCGATCTCGGCCGGTAGGGCACCGGATCGGATTCGGCTTAACCGGATCCGATTCGGAGCCCTATTTCCCGACCGAGTCGTACGTGCGTCCGGGCGAGCGAGTACGATGCGTGCGCTCGCGAAATCTCCGACCGACTCGTTCGCAGGACCCGACCGCTCCGACCGACTCGTATGGGGATGACGCGCACCTCGCAATGGAGACGTTTCCCGGCCGGGTAAGTACGATGCGCACCTCGACCGCTCCGACCGAATCGCGCAGCCCGGCTCCAAGGAGCTGTCGGACCCGCACTTTGGGGGTCCGTGTCGGACCCCCCTGGAAGCGTAGGCGTGCGAGTCGCACACAGGGGGGACCCATGGGTCCCCCCTACACGTGCATGTACGGTGCGACCCGCATCAACGTGAACACGCTGTAGGGGGCGCCCTTGTTCGCGTCGTGCCCATTGAGTCAATGGGAGCCCGTGTACGCGTCGTACGACCGGCTCCCATTGACTTCAATGGGAGTCCGACCGAATCGAGTCCGATAGCATGCGTGCGCATCGTACTCGTTCGGTCGGACTGATAGGGTCCGATTCGGTCGGAAATCTCTCCGGGTCCGGCTCGGTCGGAGAGATTTCCGGCCCGAATCGGAATCGGCCCCTAAGAGTCCTAACCTAGATAAGAACCCATAAAGAGTTCTCTTGGAAAAAGCAAGATTCTGGAGCGTTTAATACTCTAAAGAATGAACTCCCCATAAAGAGTAGTTGAAAAAAACTCAGGCAAGTTCCCTAACAAGTTGCAGTAGCAACTGTTAATTAAATCAAAGAGAATTAATCAAAGCAGTAGCTGTGATGAGCTGTAGGAGAATGTCTCCTCGCTAAAGGATCAGGATAATAGGAAATCGCTGTTAGCAGTAGCACACAGCAATCTGGACAAGAAAAAGGAAGAAATAATGCATAAAGCATCGAGCGTAAGGTGGCATGGGAAAGAGAAATCAAATGAAGGCTCTCTAATTAGGAACACGTATATATGAAAACATAAAACATTTGCAACATCCAGCACGGTTCGTCCAATGGAAACGGGTCTTCCGATGGTCTGCCGTCTCTCCTCCCATTTCACACGGTAAACATTCATGCCGGTAAGCAGTTATCAAAAAGTTTCTAATATGTCTTGCACTAGATACATGAGGGAAGATTCTCATGAGAAGCTTTGCAGGCCTATTCTGTTAGCTGTTTTCAGTATCCCATTGTGTGGACAAGGGGCTAGTCTAAAGCAGTGAAACATTTGTATCAGTACGTCTTGATGAGACCATACAAACAATTATCATCAATAAGTTCAACATTGTTAATGCTCTATTCATTATAAAATATAGCTGAATGCATTGTTTAGTGAAATGAGGGCAATCATATAGTGTGAGAAAGCAAAAGAAATACATTTCTCTTAGAACAGCACATTTTAAAGTGATGAAGGATTTTACAGTTAGAGGATTAGGTCTGCAGTTTCTGAAAGGCATGTCAAGCAGACGTCGACAAAATACTTTTCAGGCCTAGTCGTAGCAGCACATTAGGTAGGAGAGCCTGCTACCTATTTAAGCTGCAAGTTTATTTTATTTTTTACATGTTCAGAAAGGATCTTCTCCTATGGTTAAAGCTGCGTTATTTATTTATCACATTTTAGAGAATCATTTTGTATATTTTCTGTTTTCTCTTCTACAGATACAATAACGCATTTTCTAAAGTCAGGCACATTTTTTTCAAATTTTATGAAAAACATAGACTTTAACATCCCCTAATAGCTGAACACAAAAGGCGTCCCCCCACCACCTTGCCCCTCACCCCCTCCAATCCCTGGCTGTCTCTCTTTATTCGCAAACAGCATGAAGACGCCAAATTTCTTTCAGCCCATGGCATGATACGAGCAAGGGCCTATGTAAGCATTCCCCTCTGTTTTCTCTGGGGAAAACCCAGCAAAAACCTAAATGTTCTTTCCAAGAAGTATAGAGTAGGGGTGCATGGAACTCTCAGAGTTTCACTCCACGGAATTCCACGGAGTTGCATAAAAACTCCATGAAGTTCCGCACAGTTCCATAAAAGGGTGAAAATATGCATGTCACACTGCTCGCGCTGCAATATTGCAACGGATGCGTGAGCAATCCTGAAATATCAGTGCGGATGACACCATGTGTTCGCAAGAGCACGCAGCCATTCAAGTTGATGTTTCTGCTGCTCAATTAGAATATCTACTAGAGCTGCATCAATTCTCGAGAAGCAGCTCTCTGATCGCGGCCGCGGACATTAAAAATTGCGCTAGGGGATGCCAATTCTCATTCGCGCTTGCATTTCTGGAGCCTCATGGGAAATATATTCCATCATGCGGAGATTGGCGGAATTTGTCCAGAACTCTATTTAACAAGTGCAACGCGGTGTTTCCAAATTCCGCCAGTTCTGCAGGTGGATATTGCACCCACCCATAGTATAGAGACGTTTTCCTCGCAGTCTTCTGCTGATCAGTGTGATCCAATTAACCTGCTTCAATAGCAATAATGCTCGAGGGCTGTCCAAGGATGAACAATATTGTTGATTTCCGAAGAAAGTGAAATCACATAAAACACCATCTGCACTTTGTACTATTTAATATGACCATCTGCTCACCTTTTAAGCGCATCACACTGACAAGCGTCAAAATGGCTGACTTTAGTACGCAGGGTTACTTGGGGCACATGTTCCTCAATGCGTTCTTTTTCAAAGTGTATTCATTTTAACTCATTATTGTCCTGTCACTGCATTGTGGCCACTGCCAGTGAGAAACCATACAGGACACCAAAAACTTCCCACGAAAGAGAGAAGCAAATAAAGATAGAAAGCATCAGCTCGAAAACCAGTGATAGAGCGCAGATAGCACTCTATTTGTATGAGTGCACTATACTCATGGTTTAAAAATGCACTCTTATATACTCGTATTGTGTGCAGTGTTTTGATTATTAAGAAACATTTAATTGAATCATTTAATGTTGAATTAGTGAACGCATTAAGTAGACTTCTGTATGTTTTATGATTCCTTCATGCATAACGTGCAGGACCATATTATTTTATATATCGCAATTGTGATTTGTTTAAGTTGTCTGAAATATAGGCCCAAAAGTTTCTCCTTGCTCCTGAGAAATAATGAATTAAATGAGTGTTGTGTTCAAGGTTAAAGTGTTCTCACCCTGTTGCAGGTGCAGAAATACACATCATTATTTTCAGAGTTAAGGAGAGATCCGGAATGCCTTTGAAGATAACTGGAAGCGAGACGGGAGGATGCTTTGCGTATCGGGTCTGTCTGGAAGCCAAGGCCACAGGAAGAAGATACCTCTAATTAATTTTGCTTCATGAAAGAGCACCAGCTACTGTATAGAGGCTTAGTGGAAACTTTTAGAAAAGGTGACGCAATGTTGATTGAATCTCATCTTTTTGTATGATGCGCAGGGACAGAGAAACGAGACTTCTGCTAGCTTTCGGAGAAGACGGAGCATCTTAGAGCAAGCTCCATAGCCTTAAGCTAAACAACCCATTTGACGTGAGTACTTCTTAAGAAGTCACACGTGCTGACACCATTGGGGAACGATAGTAGAGAGACAGGAAGGGCCCTCATATAGAATAGTGTAGGAAAAGATTTTATTTTTTTAATTAATCGAGAGCTGAATATTGCATCTATTTTGTGTTGCATTGTGATTTTGGAATTTATAATCATTTGCCTTTTGGGCCGCATTACTTATATTAGAAAGATCGGCTCTGTATAAATTTTTCTGCATCTCTATACTTTGCTATTGAGATGTATTTACATCCAATTGTTTTTGGCCTTATAATAAATATTCAAACTGCACTTCGGAGTCAGTGATCTTTACAGGCATGACAGCTTTGTTGATATCTGTTTAAGCTGTTTTCCTCCCCTCAACCACTTTAGGTAAATAAAAGATCGATCGCTTACGCTATACTTAGTAGAGACTCTAAGGGTGCAAGTTAGCGTAATCAAATGGTAGCAGAGGATGGTTTACCTTTAAAGTGGTTTACCTCTAAGGTGAGGGGAGTACTTAGGAGTAGGGTCGAAGGTTGGAAGGTCGGAGAGCCCTGAAGTGGAGCGGAGGAGACCGGAGACTGTCGGACGTTGACGGTGCGGCGAAAACAGTGGTGGCGTGAGTATGAAAGGCATTGTGTTAGATTGCGGTAATGAGTAAATGGGTGATGTCTTGCGGAGTTGGAGTGTATGTTGAGTGAATGTGGTTTTTGGTTTAAGTTTTGGTAAGCGGACTCAAGAGAAGTCCAAGATCCCGGGATAGTTTGGTATTGTAATTGTCTGATTAAACGTGGGTGTTGTGAAGCGCTATCAACGATCCACTTGTGTTAGGGACCTTTGTGTGAATGAGGAAGAGGTCGCGGTAGAAAGCCTCAGGTACCGGGGGTAGACTATGGCGATTGAGTGACCAACGCAGGTCGGGGGTCACAACGGCTGAATGTTCTTGTGAGAGTGTTCTATCGATCTTCAGTGTCAGACAATTACTTGTTTATGTGACTGTAAGTTATTGTAATTGTGTAGGAACAATTACTTGGTTCAATAACTTTTGGTTATACAGTTACTTGTGGTACGAATGTGTGCGAGCGAGTTTGCGGTGAAATTGTAAAGGCGGGTGAGCCGCTGCAAGGAGTGAGAAGTGACGTCAGGGTGCGCCGCGCTGTGATAGGTTGGTTGGTGTAACGCCGCGCTGGGATTGGTGGAAGTGCATTAGCAGTGGAACAGCGTAACTTTGGAGCTTACAATTGATCGATTTCAAAATGAGATGTTTTAGGGTATTGCGAGATTTGTGTAGAGGTGACACAGGGGTAGTGACTCGGGTAGGGGAAGAAGCCCCGCCAGAGGACACACCGGCACATTACATGGCAACGAATGTAGGACTTCATACTATCGTGTGGCTTCAGAATTGGCATAAAATTACAGAGAAAGAGGGTGAAATGGCTTTCCCTCGTTATGGGTCTTTCCGTATGGAGGTGCTTACCCAGCTGAGGGGGGCGATGAATGCACTGAAACCGCCCCCTAGACCCACACAATTTGAGGCATTAGATGCATGGATGAGAACAGCTCTAGTAAAAAAGAGAGAGGCTTCACATGGCAGAATGAGAAAAGCAATGAAGGCATATCATGATGCTAGATGGGATGCTCAGTTGAAGAGATGGAGAGTAGATACTATAGAGGGAGAACGCTTGTACCCCCTTCTCACAGTAGGAGAGGGGCCTGAAGGGAAAAAGAAGACGGAGGAGGACAGTGATACAGACAATGGCTTTCTCGATAGATTGTTAGCGGACCGTCCTCCACCCTGTTCGTCTAGATTAGAGACAGAGCGGGTGCGCCCAACAGAAGAGCAGTTGGGTGCAGAACAACTGAATCCTGGGGAACCAACGGCAGGGGGAAGAGGCCAAATTACCATGGTACGCATTCCAGGAGGGTCTGGAGGAAGAAGGTATTCAAATACTGATCCGGAACCACCTGTAGGAAATATGCAGTTGCCAGATGCTTTGTCTGTACCAGTCACAATAGGGCCAGTGGTTTCGATATATACTCCTAGAGACAGAACCGACGATAGTCATCAGCACATAAGTGAAGGGGAAGAGACAATTTCTGGAGGGAGCCTCGCAATGAGTGGGACAGGTTTCTGTCGATTACCAGTAGAAGCTAGTACTCCACTGCCAGCTACAACTGATCCATCTAGAATGGATAGTGGGACAGAACGAGGACGGACAGGTGCTCTAGCGAATTCTAGGTCTGACCTTCGAATGTGGGTTCAACCAGTGAGAGAGTCAATGATGCCGAGGGAAGAGGTAAGCAGGAGACAAGAAACTCCTAAAGTATTGTTTGGCCCACAGGTGATTTGTGCAGGTGACCATTGGAGAAGTCGAAGTTGTGAGAGAGCGAGACGCCTGGATGAAAAGACAGGAGAGGGTGCAGTTCTTAGGAGAATTCAAAGTTGTGACAGAGAAGAGACACGAAAAGAGGAAATTCAGAAAGTGTTAAAAAGCGCAATAAAGGTGCCCATGTTAGATGTGGTACGGTTAAAGGCAGAGCTAGACGAGGTGATTGAGGGTAATCTACCCCTGATTAAAATTGATACTTATAACTCAAGCGAACTACTGTTTGTAGCAAAGGACATGACAAGAAAGGCTAAACGAGCTTATGATGCATTATTGCTTTTAGCACAAAGATATGAGGTTGATTTGTTAAAAACTAAGCTAACACAGGGTTCTTGCAGATTAAATTATACAGATACGGATTTGGAAGAGAAGCGAACGAGCGGATTGAAAGCACATATTAGAGAACTAGTGATGGGGATACGGACATGGAAAGATTTAGACAGATGGAGAGAAAAATGGGCCAAAAAGAAAAGCTTCCAGACTGGAATAGGGAATACTCCACCTCCGGGTGGAGGGCAGGAGCTGCAGGAAATTACCCCCTTCGAGAGGTACAGAACGGAGGGTATGTACATGTGCCATGGAGCAGGGGTGATTTGGCAGCATTTACAAATGATTTCCCTCGGCTGAGGGAAAAACCTGCTGAGTGGTACAAGCAAATAGATAGGTTTGTGAAGATTTCGAAGGTACTGTGGATTGATTTGAACACCTTGTTTGATATAGTAGTACCTGCAGATTTGTGGGCGGCATGTAAGATTGCCATTGAGTGGCCCACTGCAGAGCCACCTAGAGATGCAGTGACTCATGGTCCTTCACCTGATGTTATGAGAAAGTATGAGCAAGTGATTACATGGTAGCAATCGAAGGTAGCTCCTCAAACGGTTGATTGGTTGAAGATTGATCGTACTACCCAAGATTCTAAAGAATCAGTACATGATTACTACGAGCGACTGTTGTTGGCTTTTAAACAGCATAGTGGATTGGATACAATTGAACAGAAAGATATGGGACAGTTCGTCTCAAAGTTTGTGTTGGGACTGAAATCTGACATTAGTTTAATGATACAGCAGCATTTGATATGTTGGCAGAATAAGTCGGTGGACGAGATTCTGCGTTATGCTAAATATTGCAGTGATCAAGTGGAGTCAACACAGAAGAAATTGAAGGACAAGTTGATGTTGGTGCAGTTGAGAAACGCTGATACGACGCAAGGGTTTGGAGGAGGGCAAGGAAGAGGTAGAGGAGGTGGAAGAGGAATGGGACAACAGGTGGTGACCCAGCCTGGTCAGGGTAGAGGAATAGGAATGGATTCAGGTACAAGTGATTGGGTGGCTCAACAGAAAAGAGTCACTGCCTGTCATTATTGTCACAAAATCGGGCATTGGAAGCGCGAGTGTAGATCAAATCCAGCAAATCAGGTACAGATGGATGGAGAGGGACAGCTGACTGAGGCTGTCACTACTGTGACGAGACCCAGGTCTATGTATGGAGGAGGATATGAGCCACAAGTGCAAGTGCCTCAACCTCCTAGAATACCCATGCAGAACCAGCTATACCATCAGATGCCTTATTTTGAAATACAGGACCGATTTGATAAACATCAAGATGCACGGGAGTGCCAGAGGGGGGTGCACGAGGAATGCACCTTAGATGCGATTCTAGAAGTAGATCAGAGTGGGCCGTTTGTAGATGCAGACGTGAATGGATATCCTGTTACCTTCTTGTTAGACACTGGAGCTGCTCGCTCTACAGTAAGAACTGAAGTAGTCCCAAATTTAACTCTTTCAGGGCGATCGATTCAAGTAGTGGGAGTTAGAAATCAGAAAATGACCAATCCATTGACAAACGAATTACCTGTGAGAATAGGACCATTTCGGGACCGACATCAATTTGTAGTGTGCAATTCAAGTCCGGTCTGTCTTTTGGGACGAGACCTACTGTGCAAGCTCAATTGTACTATATCGTGCACTCCGAGAGGGGTGGAATTGCAAACATATGATGATGATGCTGATTTTAAAATGGCTAACATGAGTCTGTGTGCAGAGATGTTTGTAGTGCTCACAATAGCAGAACTGCCACATGACTTGAGAGACTGAGTTGATCCGAAAGTGTGGGATTTTACGGGCGAGGATGTAGGTTTGATGAGAGGAGTTGAGCCTGTTAAAATACAGATCAAACCTAATGCTGAATTCCCACGAACGCCACAATATAAGTTAACTCCAGAAACTGTGGCCGGCATAAGACCTGTGATTGAGGCTATGATTACACAAGGTATTTTGAAGGAGATAAGAGGTAGTCCCTGTAATTCACCTATCATGGGACTGCAAAAGCCAAGTGGCAAGTACAGAATAGTGCAAGATCTGCGTCAGGTTAATGAAATTGTGATCCCATGTTGTCCTGTGGTACCGAATCCAGCTGTTATTCTATTCCAGATACCATGCAAAGCAGAATGGTTTACCGTGATAGATTTGTGTCACGCGTTCTTCTCTATACCATTGCATGAAGAAATTCAGTTTTTATTTGCATTTAGGATGGGTGATCGTGTATTAACATGGAACAGAATCCCTCAGGGGTATACAGAAAGCCCCTCTATTTTTAGTCAATGTCTGAAAAAGAATCTTGAGGGACTGGTGATGGCCCACAACTCAGTCTTAGTGCAGTATATCGACGACCTTTTGGACGCCTCAGAGACTAAGGATGCTTGCAGGATGGATACTGTGGCATTGCTGAATCATTTGGCAGAGAATGGACACAAAGTGTCTCCAAACAAATTGCAGTATTGTTTGTCTGAAGTTCAGCACCTAGGTCACCGGATTGAGAGAGGAAAACGAAGGGTGTCACCGGATCGCATAGAGGCGATTCTGCAAATGGGAACTCCGAAAACACAAAAAGAATTCCGCATGTTTTTGGGAATGGTCGGCTATTGTCGACAGTGGATCCCAAATTTTTCCTTGCAAGCAAAGCCCCTGTTGAAACTGACTTGAAAGGATGTTAGAGATCCGGTACCATGGGATGACGAGTGCTTGAAAGCCTTCCGTGAGCTGAAGGAAAGTATCTGTCGTGCTCCAGCTCTCGGAATGCCGGATTATAACAAAGTGTTTTTGCTCTTTTGCTGTGAAAAGGAAGGATGTGCGTTAGCAGTCTTAGTGCAGACACATGGGGTGCCTGTAGACCAGTAGCCTACTTCTCAGCTACATTAGATCCTGTAGCTTCTGCGTTGCCCGGATGTCTGAAATCAGTTGCTGCAACTGGTGTCAGTATTGAGAGATGTGAAAGCATAGTGATGGGTTATCCGCTCATTGTTTATGTGCCCCATTCTGTAGAATTGTTAATGACCCGCACGAAAACTCAGTATTTAACAAACAACAGACTTTTTTTGTTTCTGTTTAGTATGATTCATTATTGTGATCAGTACTCGAAAATAAATTCTTTAATTCCTAATTTTTAATCTTTTCTTGTACATGTAAGGGCCTACAATTTGAAGAGGAGAATATCATTAAATCTCCTGTCTTCACGATTTTCTACTCACATTGAGGGTAACCACCAGATGTGTTAGTTTTATTATACACTAACACCGTTTGCAGAATTGTTAGGTAGGTTGTAATCTTTGTTTTTAATTCACGAAAATTTGAAAGTTTGTAGTTTTGGATACTGGATTTTACTGTGGTGGTTATAATAGGAGACATAAAGTGGCATATTGGAATTGTTTAAAAAAAAAAATATTTAAACTATTAGTGTGATTGTTAAATAGAATTGTGGAGTCAATGTGGTATACTAAATATATGTTTTTGATTATGCAGAAAACTGTCCTGAAGAAGGTGTCTATTCCACGTATTCACCGAAGCGCTGCGTCGACAACTGTTTTTCTTTAGATTATGTATTTTATTTGTGCTCTCAATATTATGTATTTAACATGATGTTTTTAATAATGAAATGTTTTTATAATATTGTTTTTTACAAATGTATTGAATAAATATTATATGCAAACTTGCTGGTTTTTATGATATATTTGTGTGTACTCTGCAATATGGTATTTTAGTGATGTCTTCCTAATTTGATAATTATATAACCACCAGTATCAGTTAAGATTGGTATTTTTTGTGTATTGAATGTCTTCTTGCTGTATTTAGGGATTTTTTAACTTTACACTGAAATCAGTTGCTGCAACTGGTGTCAGCATTGAGAGATGTGAAAGCATAGTGATGGGTTATCCGCTCATTGTTTATGTGCCCCATTCTGTAGAATTGTTAATGACCCGAACGAAAACACAGTATTTAACAAACAACAGACTTACTAAGTATGAGCAGGTTATCTTGGCTGCTGTTAATGTGACCCTGAGACGTTGTACCACTCTGAACCCTGCTACATTGTTACCTATTCCACAGGAGGAAGGAGATGAGGATTGTGAAGAACATGACTGCCTAGATGTTACTGACCTATCCACCAAACCCAGACCTGACATTGTCGACGAACCTTTGCCCCAGTCTGATTTGATCCTTTTTGTTGATGGTTCATGCATAAGAGACAATGAAGGGTATTTGAGAGCAGCGTTTGCTGTGTGCACCATCATGGGAGTAGTAGAAGCTGCCTGTTTAAATAGAGTATTCTCTGCTCAGGTGGCCGAAATTGTCGCTTTGACACGTGCCTGTATCATTGCAGCTGATCTGCGAGTGACTGTGTATACTGACAGTCAATATGGATTTGGTGTGGTTCATGATTTTGGAAAGTTATGGTCACAGAGGGGGTTTCTCACGTCCTCAGGGTCACCTATACGTAATGGCGAGTATGTGCACCAACTATTGGAAGCTCTGCAAAAGCCCAAAGAGATAGCAGTTGTCAAATGTGCAGCTCATGGAAAGGGAGAAGACTTTGTCACAAAGGGCAACAATTACGCAGACGAAGTAGCACGATTCTGCGCTGAACATGTTTGTATTTTCAATGGAGAATATATAGGCGAGAGCACAGAAGAGACCGAGCTCAGCATGATGTTAGCTATAGCCGATACTTGGGATGAGGTGAAGCAGTTGCAGGATGAAGTCACAGAAGAAGAAGCTGCTTCATGGGTCAAGGCAGGTTGCACAAAAAGGGATGATGGCATTTGGGTATCCACAGATGAAAGAGCAGTATTACCCAATTGTCTACTGAGCCCGATGGCAAGGCAAATTCATGGAGCCGTTCACTTGGGAAGAGATGCTATGGTGCGAGTGTTCAGGCAGACGTGGTTTAATCCACGCTACCGTGTGTGGGCTGAAACAGTATGTCACCGGTGTGTTACGTGTCAACAGATGAATGTGGGAAAAAGAACTGTGGTTGGAATGAGTCACATTGGAAAATCTGGGGGTCCCTTCAACAGGATACAGTTAGACTTCATAGAGATGCCAAGGTGCAATAGGTTGAGATATGTTTTGGTGGTGGTGTGTATCTTTTCACGGTGGGTGGAAGCATATCCAACTAGACGATGTGACAGTCTTACAGTAGCTAAATTGTTATTAAGAGAACTGATCCCGCGGTACGGTTTCCCAACATCAGTGGAAACAGATAGAGGAACTCATTTCCACAGTGAAATAATGAAGTTGTTGTGCTCTGCGTTACAGATTGATCAAAGACTGCATTGTAGCTACAGGCCCGAGGCTTCAGGTCTAGTAGAGCAGGTTAATGGCACCATCAAGTCAAGAGTGGCAAAGGTGTGTTCATCCACTTCATTGAAATGGCCAGATGCGCTGACTCTGGTGCTAATGAGTCTGCGTAGTACCCCTGTTAGGAGAACAGGGCTTTCTCCGCATGAGATCCTGACTGGAAGAGCTATGCGTTTGCCTATGGTGCCAGCTACAGCATTGATAAACATCACTGATGATTTAGTGTTGGATTATTGTAAAGGACTGGCTGATGTGGTTACTTCTGTATCCCACCAGGTCGAGGCTGCGACTGCATCCACCTCGAGAGACCTGCTGCATGATCTTAATCCTGGTGACTGGGTGCTCGTGCGCAAACATGTAAGGAAGAGTTGTCCTGATGTTCGCTGGCGAGGACCCTATCAAGTGATACTGGTCACAAGTACCGCTGTGAAGTGTGGAGGATTGCCAAATTGGATCCATGCTTCCCACACTCGCCGAGTTCAAGCGCCTGCAGAAGAAGAGAGTTCCCTGGGTCCGAGGAGCGTGTGTGGACCTGATACAGACAACGACGACGGCACAGACTCAGCTGTAAGAGTTTCGGAAGAAACGGAACAGCCAAGTGAGCAAGAAAGAGAAGAACTGAATGCTCCTGAACTGAGTCCAGATCCTGAAATAGAGGATATTGCAGAAGTGAGCGGTGGCTCAGATCAAAGTGAACTGTCTGTTGCAGAAAGGTCCGATCAAGAGGAAGAAAGGAGAACAGATGCAAGAGCAGAAAAGTGGCCAGCAAGAAAAGAAAGGCTGAATATACGGCTTGCATCTGAAAAAGACCTTACTCCAATTCCTGAAACATCTGAATCAGATCAAAGTGACGTGGAAGAAAGACCGGATGGTCTGAGATGTTCCCGAAGAGAAAGAACAGCATCTCGAAGATACGCATCTCCTGAGTGGACATATCTGGCTGCAGATGCAGGGCCCAGCGAAGTCCGGGAGGTTGGGACCTGGTACAGTGCGCTACGGAGAGAACACCCTTTCGATTGAAATACGATTGCTGGTCCCAGGTGTAGAAGCGTTTGGAATACTAACTCTGCAAGTTCCAAATCCTCCAAGACTGAGTGGATTGCGTTACCTTATCCTTAATGAGGTTGTTTTCCCTGCATTTGGCCGACGGCTCACCGCGCTAGAATTGGGAGACATCCGTGCAGAGATTCTGCAACTTGTTCTCGAAATCCTTGGATCAAATGTCATTAATGATGAAGCCTGAACTGTAATCGAAGAAAGCATTAGGCCTTAGAAAGAAGATAACCTAGACCCCAGATTAAGAAGATTTAAATTTAGGGACTTTCTTGTAGATGATGGAGTGAGGAGTAGGGTTGCCTACATCTCTTCAATAGGTTTAGTATTAATCGAAAGAACTCTGACATTAATTGCATGAACGGAAAGAAGCAAGAAAGACATTGTTAAAACAAAGAAATAGAAAAAGACTGTGTTTTCCTTGTGTGTTTGGAACAAATCAAGAAAAACCATGGTGTCAGAAAAAGCAACACGCAAACAGAAGTGGATCATTGGCACCCTCATTGTAGCAGTGCTTATTGTTATAACTGTGGTGATTGTTGTCTCTCTAGTTGGATATCAAAATGACAAACAAAACAGGGTACAGACAACACTCACTACACCAGGCTCTGAGATAGATGAGGATGCATACGCTCATGACTTGGAAATGATTAAGGAAACCAGTCGTAGACTGCATGTTGATCTGTCAAAGGGTGATTTCACTTTAAATGCGTATGCTCGATTATTGTATGAGTATGTGGATACTATGGAAGCGAAGGATTGCTATGTGTGCATGCAGTTACCTGCCTCAGTGGAGGAATGCATTCAATATCACCATTTGCTTGTGACTTATGGCATTACATGTAGTGTCTTATTGAGCATGTTTTATAGCAAGGCACACTTCGAGTACTATTTCTCTAATTATGATGTGGTACTCTCGGAAGTCCCCGTTCTGAAATATATGAATAAAAATGATTATTATAAGGAAGTAGAGAGAATGTCAAAGTATTTCGTGCCTACCATCACATTAGATACGTCCTATGCCCATAGACACAATTTAACCTGTATGTTGACTGACATCGAAAAGAAATTCATAGATCAGATAGAAGATCGACATAGATTGACTCTATTCAGACCAGATCCAAAGCATAAGGTTACCCCATGGACCAAAGAAGAATTAGATCATAAAGCAAAGGGGAGTTTTGGACCCATAGCATTAGATTTCGAGCAGAAAGGAAAATTGTGCATTAGACATCTGACCACATATTATGATAAGATATTTGTGGGTGAGAGTAATTGTGAGCATGTTTTCTTGATTGAAGAATCAATCAGAAAAGCATTACTGGATAAGATAACAGTAGTGCCTAATGTGTATTTTTTGTGTGGAAAGAAAGCATATGTGAAGTTGCCCAAGAACTGGTACGGCACCTGCTATTTGGCTGTGGTATTTCTTAAGATTTTCCATGTGAATGATTTATGGCCTCTGGAGAAAAGAAGCCCTCAAAGAGGGAAACGTGGTGCGAGTGCAGGAGAAGTGATTGGCGACATATTTGGAGCTATGATACCGAGTATGGGTGTGATTCTGAATGATTTGAAAATCAGAAAGCTGGCAACATTAGTGGATAAGCTCTCCATAAATACAGCTCAGATTCTACTACTTGTAGATGGGGAGATGGTTTCGATAAGGGCTATGGTTTTGCAAAACCGTCTTGCCCTAGATGTGTTGCTAGCAAAAGCCGGAGGAGTCTGCAAATTGTTGAAAGTTCAACAGTGCTGCACTTATATTCCTGACAACAGTCGGGATATAAGGAAATACATCAACAATATCTCAGATATACACCAAGAGTTACGTGAGATGGCTGCTGAAGGACTCTGGGAGCAAGTGGGGAAAGGCTTGGCAAGATAGGCAGTTGGTTTGGAAGTCTGGGACAAGGAATAATGGGTTATATTTTGAAGCCTATTATAATAGCTGTCATTTGTATAATCGTCCTATTAGGAGCCATCAAGGCTTACAAATGGCAAAGGGCAAGACATCAGGAGACTGTGTTGAAAAAGAGAGAGCTACAACTTGAGCAACTGCAGGACAGACACTACCAACATCTTAAAGGGTTAGAACGATTCAGGCAGGGACGGCAAGCTACAGCTCCTGTTTAGGTCAGTCTCTTCTACTAGGAGAAACTAAATCAGAAAAGAGAATTGGTGTTATGACACTAGTCATAAGAGGGGGGAACTGATAGAGCGCAGATAGCACTCTATTTGTATGAGTGCACTATACTCATGGTTTAAAAATGCACTCTTATATACTCGTATTGTGTGCAGTGTTTTGATTATTAAGAAACATTTAATTGAATCATTTAATGTTGAATTAGTGAACGCATTAAGTAGACTTCTGTATGTATTATGATTCCTTCATGCATAACATGCAGGACCATATTATTTTATATATCGCAATTGTGATTTGTCTAAGTTGTCTGAAATATAGACCCAAATGTTTCTCCTTGCTCCCGAGAAATAATGAATGAAATGAGTGTTGTGTTCAAGGTTAGAGTGTTCTCACCCTGTTGCAGGTGCAGAAATACACATCATTATTTTCAGAGTTAAGGAGAGATCCGGAATGCCTTTGAAGATAACTGGAAGCGAGAAGGGAGGATGCTTTGCGTATCGGGTCTGTCTGGAAGCCAAGGCCACTGGAAGAAGATACCTCTAATTAATTTTGCTTCATGAAAGAGCACCAGCTACTGTATAGAGGCTTAGTGGAAACTTTTAGAAAAGGTGACGCAATGTTGATTGAATCTCATCTTTTTGTATGATGCGCAGGGACAGAGAAACGAGACTTCTGCTAGCTTTCGGAGAAGACGGAGCATCTTAGAGCGAGCTCCATAGCCTTAAGCTAAACAACCCATTTGACGTGAGTACTTCTTAGGAAGTCACACGTGCTGACACCATTGGGGAACGATAGAAGAGAGACAGGAAGGGCCCTCATATAGAATAGTGTAGGGAAATATTTTATTTTTTTCAATGAATCGAGAGCTGAATATTGCATCTTTTGTGTTTCATTGTGATTTTGGAATTTATAATCATTTGCCTTTTGGGCCGCATTACTTATATTAGAAAGATCGGCTCTGTATTAATTTTTCTGTATCTCTATACTTTGCTATTGAGATGTATTTACATCCAATTGTTTCTGGCCTTATAATAAATATTCAAACTGCACTTCGGAGTCAGTGACCTTTACAGGCATGACAACTTTGTTGATATCTGTTTAAGCTGTTTTCCTCCCCTCAACCACTTTAGGTAAATAAAAGATCGATCGCTTACGCTATACTTTGGGGCCGATTCTGATGCGGGTTGGAAAAGCTTCCCGTCCGAGGGCCTGATTCTGATGCGGTTAGGAAGGCCTCCTAACGGCATTTGCTCCTTCCAAATCGGATCGGGAACGTGTCTTCCCGACCGAGGGCCCAATTCTGATGCGGTTAGGAACAAATGTTCCCATTGAAGTCAATGGGAGTTCAACCAAATCGTATCTGGAAGCATCCAGATGCATCCTACTCCGCCGGTCGGACTTTCCCGATCCGAGTGGGTCGGACACCATTTCCCAACCGATTCGGTCGGGAAGCTTTTCCAACCCGCATCAGAATCGGCCCCTTAGTAGAGACTCTAAGGGTACAAGTTAGCGTAATCACCAGTGATGCCTTGCTTATGTTCCCTGTTAAAAGCAAATATCAAAAGAACACAAAAAAGAATCATTATGAGAAAGCATTTGATAATATGTTAAAAACGCACTAAATATGACAAAAAGCAAAATATGAAGGAGATATACACAGCTCTGACACTCACAAGTTAATGCCCATGTCGCAAGAGCTGAATTAAGTTGCAGGGAATGCAAGAGTGCACAAATGTCAGAGGGCTATTAGTATTCCGCAGCCGGGACTCAGGGAACATTTTCTGTGAGATATGGCTCTATAAAGACTTGCGCGGGGGCCCTAATCGCCAGCTGCAAAGATCCTGACCGGCTGGTTCTTCAACTGAGATAACAAGCCAGGGATTATGGGAGCAGAGCCTTGGAAGTCTATCCTGGGTTGTGTAGTAATAAGGAGACAGGAACCGAATGAAGCGTGACTTTATCCATGTACACTCCTCACAGAATGCCGTTAACGTTCCCTCACTGCCTGCCATACCCTCAACATTCTAACCACAGTGTGCGGCATTCGCCACGCGCATAGACACACAAGGTGGGACGGGTAGCGGGGTGAGATGTAGAGCATGGGACAATGCACATTAAAACAGAACACTACATATTTTCCCTTTTTTCAAAAACGACTTCATAACGTTGGGGCCGATTCCGATTCCGGCCGGTAGGGCTCCGAATCGGATTCGGCTTTACCGGATCCTATTCGGAGGCCTTTTTTCCGACCGATTCGTACAGTCGTCCCAGCGAGCAAGTACGATGCGAGCGCATGCGAAATCGCCGACCGACTCGTTCCCGGGTCCGAACCGCTCCGACCGACTCGTACGGACACGGCTCGCACCACGCAATGGAGACGTTTCCCGACCGAGCAAGTACGATGCGCGCTTCGAACAGCCCGACCGACTCGTAGCGTCCGGCTCCAAAGAGCTGTCGGAGCCTGACTTCGGGGGTCCGTGTCGGACTCCCTGCACGCGTAGCCGCACGAGTCGCACACAGGGGGACCCAAGGGTCCCCCTAAACATGCATGTACGGTGCAAGTCGCACCGACGCGTACCACTGTAGGGGGCCCCCTGTTCGCGGACGTACTCCATTCAGTCAATGGGAGCCCGTGTACGCGTTGTACGACCGGCTCCCATTGACTTCAATGGGAGTCCGACCGAATCGAGTCGGGCAGCATACGGCCGCATCGTACTCGCTCGGTCGGACTGCGGGAGTCCGGCTCGGTCGGAAATCTCTCCGGATCCGGCTCGGTCGGAGAGATTTCCGGCCCGAATCGGAATCGGCCCCATAGTCTTTAAATCTGATGGGTGGAACAATTGTTCTTTTATTCTAAACAGTACCACAGGGATTAGTTGCAATCCTGGGAGAAGACAATTGGAGGACTATTTATTTGTAGCACACTCAGGGGCTGATTCCGATCTCGGTCGGAGGCGCACCCAACACCATTCGGTCGGGAAAAAAGCCATGCGAAAGCCTGTTTCCAAACCGATCCGTACAGCACACCGAACGAGTAAGTACGATGCGCACAACAGCAAAGAATCCGGCCGAGCCGTACTCACCCAAACCAGGACCTGTTCCCCGACCGAGGCGAATCCGGAAACGCTGAATCGAGTCGCACGGAAGGGAAAATGCAGCTCCGTCCGGCCGAACAAGTACGATGCGCTTTCCGTACGCGCCGAACCCGTCGCTACGCATGGCACGTCAAAGCATCCGGGAGAGGCGCACATAAGCTCCGATTCGCGCCACAACACGATCCACGGCTACGAGACGAACACGCCAGCGACGAGGACGAGGCGAAGCGACGAGGACGACGCGAAGCAACGAGAAGGACGAACGACACGAACCAACCATGAATCCCTTCGTCCCGATCATACCAATATTCTACATTTACTACCGGAACAGGCACGGACGCGTACGGCGCAGAAGGTAAGCCAGACACCAACCACAAAACACATACAACACGTACACGACACATCACACACACACAGAGGGATGCAGAATATACTTACACCAGCAACAGCAGCACCATAGGGGCGGGATGCCCATCACCAATGCCACATATGCACACAGGGGCCTGAATGCGCACCACCACCCCTACCCAGGGGGGGCAGGATGCCTACCACTACTACCACCCTTACCCAGGGTGGGCAGGATGCCTACCACTACTACCACCCTTACCCAGGGGGGGCAGGATGCCTACCACTACTACCACCCTCACCCAGGGGGGGCTGGATGCCTACCACCACCCTTAGCCAGGGTGGGCAGGATGCCTACCACTACTACCACCCTTACCCAGGGTGGGCAGGATGCCTACCACTACTACCACCCTTAGCCAGGGGGCTGGATCCCCACCACTACTACCACCCTTACCCAGGGGGGCTGGATGCCTACCACTACTACCACCCTTACCCAGGGGGCAGGATGCCTACCACTACTACCACCCTTACCCAGGGGGCAGGATGCCTACCACTACTACCACCCTTAGCCAGGGGGCAGGATGCCTACCACTACTACCACCCTTACCCAGGGGGGGCTGGATGCCTACCACTACTACCACCCTTACCCAGGGGGGCTGGATGCCTACCACCACCCTTAGCCAGGGTGGGCAGGATGCCTACCACTACTACCACCCTTAGCCAGGGTGGGCAGGATGCCTACCACTACTACCACCCTTACCCAGGGGGGGCTGGAGGCCTACCACTACTACCACCCTTACCCAGGGGGGGCAGGATGCCTACCACTACTACTGATAGAGCGAAATGTTCTTGTGAATTGTAGGGGTGCATCATAATCACTGATAGGCCGCACCCTCTTGTATTTAGACATATATTCGTATATTAAGTTTCATATTCATGTATGTTTAGTAAAGAATGAATAGTTTGCTGAGACAAAGCGAATCAGCCGCATAATGGTGTTAGGATATTGATGTAATGTAATGCTTATTGAATTGTGTGAATATAATGCATAGGGGAATTAGTTCGTGTGTGTAACGTAATTGCAGTAGTTTAAACGTGCACCATAGTAAAATTGCACATGTAATTCAGTGTTTGCATATGAATCATAATGAAAATGTTTATAGGGAAACATAAGATGTGTGATTAAAAGTTATATGTAAAGGCCTGACTACATATATGCTTAGGGAAGGCCTGGTATATTCTTATGTTAGCTTATATTGTAGGCCGAGAAAAGTTTCTCTTGGTAAGGCTCTCTGGGCACAAACGGTAGATTTAATTTGCACAGTAGAAGGTTTCTGTTGAAAGTATCTTTCGTTGCAGGTGCAAGGACACATGTCTCGTTAGCAAGACTAACTCTTTGTTTTCGAAAGCTAGAGAGAGGGGAGGCATGGTACGGGGAGTGAAAAGGAATGTACGGATGATACTTTCGGCGGAGAAGGTGCCTGGGACTCAAGGTCATCGCAACCGTCCAGGATGAAGTAACCGTTTCGATGGAAAAGCACAAGAAAGAAGACCTGGCCAAGGAGGCGTGACAAAGGCGTGTACAATTGTATTGTGGTTTTGTATTAGGGATAGTGCCCTGAGGGAAGAGGTCAGAGAAGCGGTAGGGGAGACCTGAGAGAAGGACAGAGCTGAGCTTAGGTACTATGTGATTGCACTTCTTAGGAAGTCTTCACAGCTGACACCTTTTATTCACTATTGCCTGGAAAAATCGTTATGCAGGGAATGTCACTTAGCGTTAGTGTAGGGACAGCAATTGATTTTTAGCTTGTTTAGTTCAATGAAGAGCAACTTAGAAATTGGAGCAATCATAGTCTGGTTGATCCTTCTAGAACTTTCTATTCTCCTTATCCTGAGTCGGATGAGATTTCTGCGTAGATTATTATTTGTATTAGTGCCCATCTATTTCTTTAACCTCGTGTTGAGGTGCTTGCACGTTCAGTTATTCTTGGCGATAATAAATTCTCAAACTTGAATTCGGAGTCAGTGGTCCTTTCAGACAAAATGAATGCTGTTATATAACCAGATGAGATTCTCTCCTTTACACTATTCAACAGGTAAAAAGATCTTGGCGACCAGAAGGTTCTTATAGATAATTAGATAAGAATCGGCGTTATCAGTTGGTAGCAGAGTAGGATGGTTACCTTTGATGGTAAGGGGAGATCTAGAGCAAGATAGGAGATTAAGTTGCCCCATAGAGCCTGAGTGACGCAGATCCAGAGGACCGCGGGAGAAGGATGTCGGAGGTCGTGGAAAACTGACGGAGAGTGACGGTGCGGCGGAAGTAGCTGTTTGTAGTAGAGTGAGTATGAAAAGAGTGATGTTTGGTAGATTGCGGTGTTTTATTGTTGTGTGATGTCTTGCGGAGTTGGAACGAAAGTTGTGTGATTGAGTAACGGACCGTGAGCGCGCGCGGGACCGGGAGATTTATTGTGGTGTAGAATACACCCAGAGTTGAGAACGTTGACCAGAGTTGTGGGGGTCACGAGACGTCATTGACAGACCCACTGAAGATAGGGAACACATGAGTGAGTGTGTGAATAACCAACGCAGGTCGTAGGTTATTGTGTGCAGAACATCGAGTGAGTGAATCCTATCGAGTGTGCTAAAGGCGATTGTCCGGTCGTTTCGCGGACAGACGATTGCCAGATTGAGGTCAACAAGCTCAAGAGGCTGATCGGTCATTGGTAAGACCGACGGTCAGAGAGGTAATTGTTCGGTAGGACGGACATTATTTCAGAGTATGATTGGGACAGATGCGAGCGAGAACAAGTGAATTAGAAAGGAGGGAAACTGCTGCGAGCGGAGGAAAAGTGACATCAGACAAGTGCCGCGCTGCGATAGGCCGGTTGGTGTGAGCCGCGCTGGGATTGGTGGATTGAAATCAGGAAGTAAAAGCGGACATTTTGAGTGCAAATACAAAGTTGATTTATCATGAAATGTTTTAAAGCTTTACGGGAACTTTGTAGAGGTGATAGACATGTGGTTGTTCGGGAGGGAGAGGAAGCTCCTCCCGAGAATACACCAGCACATTATATGGCGAAGAATGTAGGATTGCATACTATAATTTGGCTTGAGAATTGGCATAAAATGACAGAAGCAGAAGGAGAATTGTCGTTCCCTCGATATGGTACTTTCAGGTTAGAGGTGCTGTACCAGCTAAAAAGTGTAATGGCTTCATTACGACCACTACCTAGACCAACACAGTTTGAAGCACTACATGCGTGGATAAGAGCAACGTATGATAGGAAGAAGGACAGATGTCAAGAAAGGGTGAAGAAATCGGTCAGGGCATTTCAAGATGCAAGGTGGGATGCATTGGAGAAAAGGTGGAGAGTGGAAACGATCGAAGGAGATAAGTTGTACCCATTGTTAGTACAAAATGGGAAAATAATAAGAATCGATGAGGACGACAGTGATCTAGATGACAGCTTGTTGGATAGGATGTTGGCAGAGAGGCCACCACCATTTAATCCAGATTCAGAAGAGGGAAAGACGACCCCAGCAGTGGCAATAGTTGATGAAAGCCAGAACCAGACTAGCATGAGAGTAGTGGGAAGGATTTCCACAGGAACGGAGGGGGCAACGGCGTCTATGATAACACAGCCTCCTGCGGGGAGCACAAGACTACCGGACTCCTTGACAGTACCGGTTACCATTGGCCCTATAGTACCGGTATACGACCCAGACCGAGTGAGAGAAGGGAGTTCCGTACCGATGAGAAGGGAGGAAGGAAACAGTGAGAGTGGGAATGGGTTTGGAGTGAGGGTGGTTCATTTCCCAAGACCAATGGAGACAAGTACGCCGTTACCGGCTACTGCGGACTCTTCCGTCAGGAGAGGAGAGGAGAGACCAGAAAGACCGAGGTCTTTGCGGGAATCTAAGTCAGCTTTGAGGGAGTGGACACCAACAGTAACGAGGCAAGAGGATAGGATGCAAGGAGATAGGGCACAAAATGTCTCGGAAGACAGACCAAGTTCCAGGAATATGATGGAAGGCAATAGGTCGCAAGGACAGAATAGCAACTGTGATGAGCGGGATGGCTCGGGTTGTCGAGATGTACTGAGGAGTGCAGTACAGGCAAGGTTGCTAGACGTAGTGAGGTTGAAAGCAGAGGTAGACGAAATGATCAGTGGGGGTCTGCCTTTGGAAAGGATAGAAATTTATGGATCGGATGAGCTGCTGTTTGTAGCAAAAGATGTGACTCGAAAAGCGAGAATGGCACATGATAGATTGAAGGAATTGGCCAAAAGATATGAAGTGGACCTGAACAAAACTAAAGCGTTACAGGGACCACATAGATTGCATTACAGTGATCAGGAGCTGGAGGAGAAAAGAATAACAGGATTAAGAACACACACCAGAGACCTGATTATAGGAATGAGAATATGGATTTTGTTGGACAAATGGGAAGAAAGGTGGTCCAAAAAGAAACCAGTAAAGAGAGCAGAAGGGGAAACGCCGCCACCAGGAGGGGGGGCGACGGGTGTTGGAAATTTTCTTTTACGGGAAGTACAGAATGGAGGGTACGTGCATGTGCCGTGGAATAGAGGTGATTTGGCTGCATTTACAAATGATTTTCCTCGGCTGAGGGAAAACCGGTAGAGTGGTACAAACAGGTTGAGCGGTTTGTGAAAATTTCAAAAGTATTGTGGATTGATTTGAACACTTTGTTTGACATAGTGGTACCGGGAGATTTGTGGACAGCTTGTAAAGTCGCTATTGAGTGGCCGACTTCGGAACCGGATAGAGAGGCGGTTACAAACGGTCCATCACCCCTAGTCATGAAAAAGTATGAGCAGGTGATTACATGGTTGAAACTGAAGATTTCACCTCAGGATATAGATTGGGTTAAGATAGATCGGACTGTACAGGAACCCAAGGAAACGGTGCATGAATATTATGAAAGACTTTTGCAAGCTTTTAAACAGTATAGTGGGTTAGATATCTTAGACCCCAAGGATATGGGACAGTTTGTCTCAAAGTTTGTACTGGGTCTGAGAGTGGAAATCAGCCTCATGATACAGCACCATTTGATCTGCTGGCAGAACAAGCCACTAGATGAAATATTGCGGTATGCGAGATACTGTAGTGATGAGGTGGAATCGAAACATCGAAAGCTAAAAGACAAATTGATGCTTGTCCAGATGCAGACAGCACAGAGTCAGCCTAGTGGAGGGACCTTAGGAAGAAAGCAAGGAAATTTCCAGGGAAACCAGAATGGGCAGGTACAGGGAAAGGGAAAACCAGTAGACCCCAAGACAGGAGTGGACGTGGCCACACTGAAGAAGACCACTGCGTGTCATCTTTGTCGCCAGGTCGGACATTGGAAACGCGAGTGTCCTTTGAACCCAGCTAATCAGTTGCAGGAAGAGGAATAGGGGGCTCAGGCACCCGCGCAAGAGGTAGTTAACACAATAACGAGGCCTAGAACGATGAAAGGGGGGGTTTACAATTCTCACGCCCAGGTTCCCCAAGCTCCAAGGATTTCACAAGGAACACGAACGTACCAACAGATGCCCCTGTTCGAAGGTTACGATGAGGATAGCTTAGACCCTTTATCCTGACGGTGCCTGAGGGGGGAGGAAGACTGCACACTTGGAGCGGTCTTGGAGGTAGACCAGAGAGGACCTTTTGTGGAGGCAGAGATTGAGGGCAATCCTGCAACACTTTTGGTTGATACTGGAGCTACCCGGTCTACTGTAAGATCAGCAGTAGTCCCTAACCTACCCCTCTCGGGACAATCAATCCAGGTTGTTGGAGTAGCGAACAAGAAAATAAGCAGCCCATTGACAGAACCGATCTTAGTAAAGATAGGTACTTTCCAAACTAGACATCAGTTTGTAGTGTGTGATACGAGTCCAGTTTGTCTTTTGGGAAGAGATCTGTTGTGCAAGTTGAACTGCACGATTTATTGTACGCCCAATGGAGTAGAGGTCCAGACGAGAGATGACGATGCTGACTTTAAAATTACCAATCAGCATTTATGTATAGATCTGTACCCAATGGTGACTGTGGAAGAACTTCCACATGATCTGAGAGACGCAGTGTCGCCTGTGGTGTGGGATTTCGCAGGCGATGAAATAGGTTTAATCAGAGGGGTTGAACCAGTGCGGATAGAGGTGAAACAGAATGTTGATTTCCCAAGGACACCTCAATACAACCTATCGACAGAAACAGTTGCAGGAATAAAACCTGTGATCGAGACTTTCATTGAGAAAGGCATTTTGAAAGAGATCAGAGGTAGCCCCTGTAATTCACCCATAATGGGACTACAGAAACCGAGCGGGAAATACAGGATCGTGCAAGACCTGCGAAAGGTCAACACGATAGTTGTCCCTTGTTGTCCAGTGGTACCGAATCCTTCAGTAATACTGTTCCAGATCCCATGTGAAGCCGAGTGGTTTACGGTTATCGATTTGTGTCAAGCCTTCTTTTCGATACCGCTCCACGAGGAAAGCCAATTTCTTTTTGCGTTCAGGCTAGAAAATCGTGTGTTAACATGGTGTCGTATCCCTCAAGGGTATACGGAAAGTCCATCTATCTTCAACCAGATTCTGAAGAAGAACCTTGAGAGTCTCGTGTTGCCGCAGAACTCAGTTCTCGTGCAATACATAGATGACTTGCTCATTGCCTCAGAAACAGAAGATGCTTGCAGAATTGACACTGTAGCCCTGTTGAACCATTTAGCAGAGAACGGACATAAGGTGTCTCCGAACAAGCTGCAGTACTGTTTGAAAGAGGTACAGTACTTGGGACACAGATTGGAAAAAGGCAAGAGGAAGGTGTCACCAGATCGAATAGAGGCAATAATGAGCATGGCAGTACCAACGACACAGAGAGAAGTTAGGATGTTTCTGGGAATGGTTGGCTATTGTCGACAGTGGATTCCTAGTTTCTCCTTGAGAGCAAAGCCTCTGCAGAGGCTTACGCACAAGGATGTGAGTGATCCGGTACCATGGGACGAGGAGTGCTTGATATCATTCCTGAAACTGAGAGAGGATTTGTGCAGGGCTCCGGCACTGGGAATGCCTGATTACAACAAGGCCTTTTCATTGTTTTGTTATGAGAGGGAAGGATGTGCATTAGCAGTGTTAGCTCAGAACCATGGAGGTGTCCGTAGACCAGTTGCCTACTTTTCAGCTACTTTAGATCCAGTAGCTTCTGCGTTGCCCGGATGTCTAAGATCCGTTGCTGCAACAGGTGTCAGCATTGAAAGATGTGAAAGCATTGTAATGGGACATCCATTGACTGTACATGTGCCCCATTCGGTTGAGTTATTGATGACCAGGACCAAGACCCAGCACCTAACGAACAATAGGTTAACGAGGTACGAGCAAGTCATACTTGCCGCAGAGAATGTGACTCTGAAAAGGTGCTCCGTCTTGAACCCTGCGACATTGATGCCTACACCGAACACGGATGATGAAGATTGTGAGGACCATGATTGTCTCGATGTGACCGAACTTTGCACCAAACCGAGACCTGACATTGTCGATGAACCACTGTCTGACCCAGATGAAATTTTCTTTGTCGATGGTTCATGCTTAAGAGACAGTGTGGGTCAATTGAGAGCAGCGTTTGCTGTATGTACCATTTCAGGAGTGGTCGAGGCTGCTTGCCTAGAAGGAGTACGCTCCGCGCAGGTAGCTGAGATCATTGCCTTGACCCGTGCCTGTTTGGCCGCTGATCGAATTCGAATCACGATTTACACAGACAGCCAATATGGGTTTGGCGTGGTGCATGACTTCGGGCAGTTATGGTCTCAGAGGGGATTTTTGACATCATCTGGCTCACCCATTCGTAATGGAGAATATGTAAGACAATTGTAGATGCATTACAGCATCCGAAAGAAATTGCTGTGGTAAAATGCTCAGCCCATGGGAAAGGGGAGGACTTTGTATCATTGGGTAACAATTATGCGGATGAGGTTGCCCGTTTCTGTGCAGAACAAGGATGCATATTCACGGAAAGAGAGATAGGGGAGAGCCAAGAAAGAACCGATCTCAGCATAATGTTGGCCATGGCAGACACTTGGGAAGAGCTTAAGAGATTGCAGGATGAAGTTTCAACCCAAGAGAGAGAAGGATGGATCAAAGCTGGGTGTGAGAAAGGAGATGTGGATGTATGGGTATCAAACGATGGGAGAGCCGTGTTGCCTGAGGAATTGCTGAGTCCGATGGCAAGACTGATACATGGACAGGCACACCTTGGTAGAGATGCAATGATGAGGGTGTTTAGACAGACGTGGTATAACCCACGGTTCCGAGCAATGGCTGAAACGGTATGTCAGAGGTGTGTTACGTGTCAACAGATGAATGCTGGAAAGAAAACTGTAGTTACATTGAGTCATATTGGAAGGTCAGGAGGGCCCTTCAATAGGATACAGCTGGACTTCGTGGAGATGCCCAAGTGCAATGGGTTGAGGTACATTTTAGTGCTGGTATGTGTATTCTCACGGTGGGTGGAGGCTTACCCCACACGCAGGTGTGACACGCTCACAGTGGCTAAGTTACTGTTGAGGGAGCTTATCCCTAGATTCGGGATCCCGACCTCTTTGGAATCAGATAGAGGAGGGCACTTCCATAGCGAAATCATGAAGTTGCTTTGTGCTGCATTGAACATAGACCAGAGACTTCATTGTAGTTACAGACCAGAGGCTTCTGGGATGGTGGAACAAGTTAATGGAACTTTGAAAGCCCGGATGGCAAAAATGTGTTCTTCGACATCCCTGAAATGGCCCGACGCCTTGCCACTCGTGCTAATGAGCATGCGAAGTGTCCCAGACAGAAAGACCGGGTTGTCCCCCATGAAATACTAATGGGGAGGGCAATGAGACTGCCAGCAGTACCAGCTACAGCCTTGATAAACATCACTGATGATTTGATTCTTGATTATTGTAAAGGACTCTCTGATGTGGTCCGTTCTGTATCCCAGCAGGTGCAAGCAGCAGTGGTCCCAGCCTCGAGTGATCTATGCCACGACTTGTGTCCCGGTGACTGGGTGCTCGTCCGAAAGCACGTGAGGAAGAGTTGCTTGGATGCCCGCTGGCGTGGCCCGTATCAGGTGATACTTATCATGAACACAGCAGTAAAGTGTGGAGGATTGCCGAACTGGGTGCATGCTTCCCATACCCGCAGAGTTCCAGCACCCTTGGAAGAAACAGCTCCTCTCGTAAATGAAAACCCAGCTGATGTGGCAGGGCCACATGAGAGGACAAGTCAAGCTGTAAGGGTCGTTGACACAGCTGGTGGTGCACTAGAGCAAGGTGAAGGGGGTTTCCACAGTTCGAACCCTGACTCAGACACCGAAGACAGAAACGGTGCAGTGGGCGGAGAAGAGTCAGAATCAGCAGAAAGAGGAAGTAGTGCACTGGGTATAGAAGGGGAAGGCAGACGAACGAACAGAAGTGCTGAAAGTTGGCCTGAAAGACAGAGGCGACTGAACCTGAGGTTAGCACCTGAAAGAGACCTTGCTCCAGTGTCTGAAGTATCTGAGACAGAAGCAAGTGACGAAGACCAAGCACAAGACAGTCGGCGAAGGTCAAAGAGAACAAGAGTGCCTTGTCGCAGATACTCTACCCCTGAGTGGACTTACACTGTGTTTGATGCAGGGGGTGGCGAGTACGGGAAGACTGAGATCAGTGCAAGTGGTCAGTCGGAGCCCGAATGTGGTGGTGAAGGTGGTGCTGCGGATGCCAGGGCTCGAGATAGAAGGAACACTGACACTCACGGTTCCGAATCCCCCGCTTCTGAGTGAAGTCCGAAACTTGCTTTTGCATCGACTCGAATTTCCGCCTTTTGGAGTTGAGCCGTTTTCACATGAAGTGCTGATTTTGCGTTTTGAACTTTTGTATCACGTTCTGGTCTTGCTCAATGAGGATCTCATTGTGGATCAGTTATGAACTGTAAATAAAAGTCTAAAAGAAGAAGATAACCTAGGTCCGAGTGGAAGAAGAATAAACTTAGGGACTTTCCACAGAAGAGGAACGAAAACTAGGGAAGTCTTTTTCTGGACTGTGTAAATAAGTTTGTGATCGGAGAGGGAAAGTCCGGAGATTTCATGGTTGCTCGAGCTGGTTAAGCAGGTCACAAATAAAGGACAGAGACTTTTTCAGAGTTCTTTGCGATAACCAAGACTTTTTGAGAACTTTCGAAACCATGGAGCCGGGAGATCCCAATCGTAGATCAAAGTGGATTGTAGGCATTCTTATAAGTAGTGTAATAATTTCTATAATCATAGTAGTTGTAGTCTCATACACTGGTTCGCATGAGCAAGAAGTAGAGGAGGTGACAGGGACACCTACACCTATCACACCTAGTCAGAAGGGGGTAGACAGGGCAGCTGATAGAGCTTTGCTATTAGAAGAAAGTCGTAGATTACATGTAGATTTATCTAAAGGGGATTTTAAGTTGAATGCATATGCTAAGTTGTTGTATGAGTATGTTGACGTGATGGATGCGAAAGATTGTTATGTGTGTATGCAGTTGCCTACTTCAGTGGATGAGGGTATTAGGTATCACCATCTTCCACTGACTTATGGTATTTCATGTAGTCTTTTGCTTAGTTTGTTTTATGAGAGAGAGCAGTTCGAGTATTTCTTTTCCAATTTCGACGCAGTGCTTCCTGAAGTCCCAGCTTACAAGCATTTGAATAAGTATGACTATTATAAGACCGAGGACAGACTGAGGAAGTACTTCATACCGAGTTTGGAATTGGATACAGCATTCGCACACAGAAACAATCTGACTTGTTTGATGTCGGATGTAGAGAGAAAGTTCGTAGATCAAGTTGAAGATAGGTATAGAAAGCTGACTGAATCCCGAGATTACGGGCATCACAGGACAGATTGGACAGAGGAAGAACGGTTGCATAAGACCAGGGGAAGCTATGGTCCTATAGCGTTAGATAAGGAGCAGAGGGGTAAGTTGTGTATAAGGCGTTATCAGACTTACTACGAAAAGGTTCCAGTGGGACAAAGTACTTGTGATCACGTTTTCACCATGGCAGATGTGGCAAAGGATTTTCTCCAAGGTCCTGTACAAGTGATACCTACGGTGTATTATGTATGTGGGAAGAATGCTTATGTGAGGTTGCCTGCAAATTGGTATGGAACATGTTATTTGTCAATAATATTTCCAAAGATTTACCATACAGAGGATTTAAATCTTCTAGAGGGTGGAGAGCATTCAAGAACGAGAAGAGCTGCAAGTGCAGGGATCGTAGTGGGGGATATCTTTGGAGCTATGATACCTAGTCTAGGGGTAGTCTTGAATGACGTGAAGATCCGGAGGTTAGCGACTGTGGTGGATGAATTTTCGATGAACACAGCAAAGTCGTTGGTGTTGGTGGAAGGAGAGATGTTGTCGATCAGGGGAATGGTTTTGCAGAATCGCCTTGCTTTGGATGTCCTATTGGCAAAAGAGGGCGGAGTCTGTAAAATGTTGAAGGTTCAAGAGTGCTGCACTTATATACCAGACCGTAGCAAGGATCTGGAGAAATATATAAGTAACATCACTATGATCCACACAAAGATAGCGGATTTGACCGAAGAAGGGGCCTGGGAAAAGGTAGGAAAGGGTTTTGGTCAAGTGGGAGGTTGGTTTGCGAACTTAGGAAAGGGTTTCCTTGGGTACTTCCTGAGACCACTCCTTATTTTGGTGGTTTGTGTGGCTGGCTTGTGGATTGTGATCAAGGCCTACAAGTGGTATCGAGCAGGCCGAGTCAAGAGAGCTTTGAGGGAAAATGACATGAAGTTGGCAAGACTGCAGGACAATCAGTATCAAAGACTCAAGAGCATGGAGAAATTTAGATCAGGGAAGATGGCAACAAGTTCTGTTTAGGTCGGTTCTTTCTCCAAGGGAGTAAGTAGAGTGAAATGTGATGACAGGAGTCATCAAAGGGGGAACTGATAGAGCGAAATGTTCTTGTGAATTGTAGGGGTGCATCATAATCACTGATAGGCCGCACCCTCTTGTATTTAGACATATATTCGTATATTAAGTTTCATATTCATGTATGTTTAGTAAAGAATGAATAGTTTGCTGAGACAAAGCGAATCAGCCGCATAATGGTGTTAGGATATTGATGTAATGTAATGCTTATTGAATTGTGTGAATATAATGCATAGGGGAATTAGTTCGTGTGTGTAACGTAATTGCAGTAGTTTAACCCTATTAGTGCCCATTGAAAATCCTTCAGTGCCAAGCCATTTCATGACTTTTTGGAGTGCTTTGCTTTAACATGCTGTAGTTTGTGTAATTATGATTATAGTGTTGGGAAACTATATATTTTTGGTTTCAGTACTTCTTGTACTATCAATTTATATATAAAACATACATTTATAAAACACCCTGAAGTCAGATGACACAATTCAAGATGGCCGACAGGTGACAGTGAAAATGATAAGTGTAAATGACCGCGTTAGTAGGGTAATAAAAAAAATAGTGTTTTCCAAATGCAGATACACAGAAATATTTATTATTCTGTTAGCTCACCAGGTAAAACGGCAGGTTTTGATTTTCTTTTAGTTTTTTGTATTTTTTATGGCTATCTATCATACTATGACATAGATATAACGCACATACATTTTTCACGTGTTTCTATTGTTGTGCAGAATCTAAAGTTATAAGCCTAGCAGAATTGGTTCACAGTAGTAAAATGGATGTTTCAGAGATGCCTCTTAGTAAAGACATGAAAATTCATATTTTTTCTGTTTTGGACAGCACTTTACATACTACAAAATGGCCGACATGCTGTTTCGTCTGTTGTTGTTTTTCATATAATGGTCTCAATCTTGTTATTGGCGATGTGTTCAACATCTCAAAATGTATTTTCTGACTTTTATGCAAAGCAGTGATGCATATTTTGTGAATAGGTGGCATATGATTTCATGCATAGTCTCTTGAAGGTCAGAGTCCTTGACATTTGACCCCAAATGGTAGCTCCTGGAAGTTTGCAAAGGATGTATCTTTGTAACAGTGAAATTGTTTATGCAAAGTGAGGTATCATTGGAAAAGTCATTGTCTGATCTCAAAGGTCAACTAGTCAAAAAATTTATGAGGTTAAAAAACCGTGACCTTTGACCCCTAAATACACATTTTGTAACCTTTTTTAGTTTTTATTCTGTTACCCTTGGATCAATTTCAGCAAGTGTGGTATTATCGGACTTGGCGAGAAAAGGAAAAAAAATTATTTGTTCAAATTGTTGGAGAGCTCATAATATTTGACCTTTGACCTCTATTTGCACTTATTGTAAGTGTTTCAAGGTGTTCATTCCATTATGGCTAGATCATTTTTTATAAGTATTGCAGTGTTTGAATTGTCATGATAAGGACTTACATTTTTCTTGGTTAAATTGGTATGGGGGTCATGTGGTTTGACCTTTGACCTCTATTTTCACTGTTCTAAGTGTTTCATGGTCATTAATCCAATACTGTTGGATCATTTGTTACAAGTGAGTCATTATTGGAATTGTCATGACAAGTACTTAATTCCTATTTAGTTACTGTGTTAGAAGAGGTTATGCTTTTTAACCTTTGACCTCTAATTATACTTGTTTAGGTGTTTCAAGGTCATTATTGCACTACCCTTGGATCATTTGTTACTAGTGTTGCATTGTAATTGTCTTGAAAAATACTTGCATTTTCATTGGTTTAATTGGTGTTGGGGGGGATCATGTCTGTTGACCTTTGACCTCTAATTTCACTATTCTAAGTCTTTCATGGTCATTAATCCATTACGGTTGGATCTTTCCTGCCCCTACGACCCCCTACACCTCTACTTACCTCTGCTGTCATTTGTCTCCCTCCTGCAACCTCGGAAAGATGCCTGCAGCCGGTTTGTCAAAAGAAGAAACTCCATTGAGAAGCATTAGGCGCCCGATGCTGAAGTGGTACCCTGCACCCAGCCCCCTGTGCTGCTGGGGGTGTATGTTTGGTACTGCTTTGTTCCCCCCTGTGCTAACCCCCAAAGTTAGGCTCCTGCAACCGATCTACTTACCTGTAAGCAGTGTGGCTCCAGGCACCATTGAAACGCATTGGGCCAAAGTCCGACTTTGACCTCTGCACCCAGCTGCCCATGTGCCGCTGGTGGTGCAGTATTGCCACTCTCCTGACCCTTTGCCCTTGCTGACCTTTGGCCCCGAAGACTGGAACTATAAGTGTGGTACTTACCTGTTTAACCGTGATATTGTTTTCCCCATAGGATAACACTGAACTGTTGTGAAAATATTCTAAGTGTCGACTTTTGAAAGTGAAAAGTATTTTTATTTATAAAATCTGATTGTGAAGATCTAAGTCTTAAAATAAAATAAAATACAAACAAAGTATATGTTTCTAAATTGGTGTGGATCTCCTTTTTGAGTCATGTGTCTATTATTGATCACGGTTGAGCAATAAATATCCAACACTCCTCTGTGTTAGGCCTAAGGCTCCTCGCCCACACTACCACTAATAGAGCATTTTGGGTTTTACATTGAGCCCTGTACACTTTTGGGGAACCCCTGGACTCTGTGCACGGTATTACCACCTAGTGGCAATATCATATACAGAGCCAGCTTCCTACACTTTTTCACGTTATTCACTTTAAAAAGTCCTCTCACTTTGCAGTCAGAGAAAGAAAAGTAAACACCAATGCTGCAGCAATTTGTCAGAAGACATAGCCAGATATTTGACCTCCGTCTGGGAAGCACCTTCAAATGTGAAAAGTTAAACACAGAACTTAAAGCCATCTTTATTTTTTTCTAGGACTTTCCCAACCCACAAAAAAGGACACAAAGTGTGATTGAGGATGACACCTTTTCATTGTGCCATTCACCTATGCCTACAATCAAACACCAATGTGCACAGACACCTATATATCCCACTGCTTTAGACATACCTACAAGTTGATTATTGTTAACAAATGAATTGTTTGATTTATACCTACAGAGAACCCTTTCTTTGTGATACTGTTAAATGCCCAGGTTTTAGACCGGTTATTCACCCCCCCTTATTTGGTTACTAGCAACCAATGTAGCAGTTAGGTATGCTACTCCCTGCAGGTGTCAAAAGGCACCCCCACCAGTCAACATGCAACAATTCCCATAAAAACATGACACAGACAGATTAAACATTACCCTGGGCATGCTTGGTACTGTAGTTTGCTTCTGGTACATAAGAGTTCACAGGTGACTCTATCGTCTGAGACAGCCTTCAGAGGCGGAGACAGAAATAGTCTTGCTTTCTGAAGGAAGGGCGTTGCAGTTTGTACAACACAATCCCTATGTCCTTTCAATACTACCCGTCCCCAAGGCATGTGAAGCCAAGTTTCAAACATTGTCAGTCATGTCCAGATACGAATCAAGCAAAGGTAGCTATAGTGTTCCCAAAAATACCTTTCAAGCATTCCTAACACAACAAGTCACAAATAATCTTTTCACAATTGCTTCAGGTTTTCCACATCTTCTGAAGGCTGCAGAAGAGAGTTCAAAAAGTACTTGTGCCAGGATCATGTTTATTTAGGTCAGGTAAAGCTGAGTGCACTAACTCAGAGCACGGAACCATGATTGACTCTCTACTCCACTAGATACTAATTCAAATACTCAGTGCTTGCAGTTTATTTGAAATAGTTGTAGGTTGAGTAAGTAACAGTTGTTAAAAAATATATAAAAAATAAAAAGCAAAAAAAAATATAAAAATGTAAAAAGTAAAAAAATGTTTACTCTTTATAGTACAAACCTGTAGGATAGTATGTGTAAATAGTTTTTGAGTACCTTTTACTTAAATGGGTCTCAGGTTACAAATGAAGTCAAACTCCGCCAATTGAGATATATTTTCAGCAGAAAGAAACAAGGACTGGCTGGGGCCGGCAGGCAAAGGATAGGGAGGAAGGAAGGTTGCTGGAAATCGCTGATATCTCTCGGGTCGACACTGAAACTCTGGCAGCAGTAACCTGACCCCGCCTGTTGAAGGGATGGGGGAAATCAGATCAGGGGCTCAGGCAGCAGCCCTGGAAGAGGAGAGGCAGCCACGGGGTCCGGAGGGCGCGCTCACCTGGATTCGTCACAGAAGACAAGCTCAGAGTCGCGGGGTGCATTCTCCCGGATCTCGCAGTGGTAAAGACAGGCTATGGGGAACAGTGCGGCATCGTCGTCGCTGCACTCTCGCTGCTGCTCTGTCTGTGGCACAACAGTTGTGCGTTCTAGCAGTAAACCCAGAAGATGTAGCGGGAGATCGCGGATGGTGCTGCAGATCATCGGAGTTTTGTTGGAAAAGGCAGGGGGAAGGAGATGCCACGGAGAACCGAGGAGAACTGTGCCCAATGTCCGGCTGGGTAGGTGATGGCCGAGGGGTGTCCCGGAACTAATCTCCTCTATAGCTGTCTAGCAGCTCCACCGGGCATCGGCCATGATTGCTCGGTCTCCACGGCCAGAAACAACAATCACGATTGCTCCGAAGATCTCGAGACCAAATGCAGGAGGTTGGAGGAAAAGGACCGCAGACAAACATGATCCCAGGTAAGTGTACGGGTCCAAGGATGGGGTAGATTTTCAGTGGATTAAAGCCAGAAAAGGCAATCCCTAGCCGGGAGCGGGATACCAAGCTAACACTCCAGCAGGAGATCAGTGCTGTGTCGATGGGGTTGGGATTGATCCGGGCAGAACACAGCAAACTAGCGGATCGGATGGACACGGTTGAAAATTCTCTGAGTGAGTTACAGCTAGAACAAAAGGCACTGAACCCTAATGTAGAGGACCTCTCAGAGAGAATGTGCATCCTGGTACAGGGTGCAGAAGACACGGAGGGGCCTAACCGGCGCAATAATAACAAGTGGACCTACTGTGATTTGACACCGGTTTGCATAAACTGGACAATGTTATGCGGACAGATAAACATGTACAAACCCGACTCAGGGAGGCCAGGGAACTCTAACGAAACAATGGAGCGCTTACGGTGCCACGCCTATAAAGAATACATAGCGTGGGCGCATGACAAGGAGGGTAGACCTGGTAGTTGTTGGCATGGCTCATTAGACCTGAGTCCCAAGGGACGCCCATCTCCCAAATCAGTTTGGATGACAATACACCAGTCTGTGCCCCTGGTGAGATTAATATGGCATTCCAAGTATACTAGGAATCCTTATATGGACGACCAGACTCATTACACCAGCATGGCCTGGCAGCATTTCTTGAGAGCCGGTGTGGGATGGTGGTCGACACAGGGTGCCAATGGAGACTCTTCAATGCTCTCCCATTAACTGGGGCTTGGGAGCCCCTTACTTCGAATTTTATTATTTGTCCGCCCAATTACAGTGGGTAGCACAGTGGCCGGCTGGTTCCTGCTGGGAGGAAACGGGCCTGACAGGTAGATTTACTCCTCAAGAAGCATTACTAGAGAAGCTTCTGGCTTGAAAGGCTGACCTCCCGTGGCTGGGGATTCTGTTGTCTGTGGCCCTGGAGTGTTGGAAGTGATTTATACGACAAACAGCTGGGAACACACTATACGGCCCAGAATTACCACTGATAGGATTGTTTGTTGTTATAAGTTTACCCTTTGTTTTTTTGTTTTGTTGAATGGCCACTGCAATAGTTCCTATTTTAGACACATGTGGAGCACTGCAAAATGGCAAAACATCTTATACACTTTCCTGGTGTCCTGGAAACTCCCTTAGTGGTATTTTACACACAGTGATAATAAATGACTGACATTAAGGTATCTGGATAAATACGTCAGACAGGCAGAATCAGTAACCCATGGACACATGTTGAAAGCCTGTGGTACCACCAGCCGGGGCTGCATGTGGGGACATATCTCATACTGGGGATAACAGTTAAGGTGATTGATTACATCCTTGTGCAGTGCTATGAATATATGATTGGAATATATGTTGTAAAATGCCAATAAAGATATGTTAAAAAATAACAATCTTGGCAGAGCCACGAGAGACAAAACAGGAGCGAGTTTGCCTTGAACCAACTGTACAAAGTGGTGCTGAAGCTCTGCTAGCAGCAAACACACCTCAGTGAGGGCATTAGCTCAAGGCAAGCTGCAAAGCATGTACCTACAAACTTTCCCTATTCTAAACATGTGTTGTTGATGGTTGTCGAAGTGCCTGGTCCACCTAGAAGGGGAAAAAGAGAGAGTGTGCCTACAGTCTGTCCCTTTACTAAACATTGTTGGTACAGCCAGGAGAAACAAAACGAAAGGCAGGTTGCCTTGAACAAACTACAAAGTGGTGCTGTGGCTCTGCTGGCAGCAAAAACACCTCAGTGAGGGCATTAGCTCAAGGCAAGCTGCCATAAACCTACAAGCTGTCCCTAGGCTAAACATGTGTACTTGACGGTTGTTGAAGACCCGGTCCACCTAGAGGGAAAAAAGAGAGAGAGTGTGCCTACAACCTGTCCCTGTACTAAACATTCATGGCAGAGCGAGGAGATACAAAACGAGAGGCAGGTTGCCTTGAACCAACTGTACAAAGTGGTGCTGTGGCTCTGCTGGCAGCAAAAACACCTCAGTGAGGGCATTAGCTCAAGGTAAGCTGCCATAAACCTACAAGCTGTCCCTGTACTAAACACTGTTGGTACAGCCAGGAGAAACCAAAGGTGACTGAGGTTGCCTTGAACTAACTGTACAAAGTGGTGCTGTGGGTCTCCTGCCACCAAAAGCACCTCCGTAAGGGCATTAGCACAAGGCAAGCTGCCATA
Source organism: Calotriton arnoldi (assembly GCA_963921515.1). Taxonomy (NCBI): domain Eukaryota; kingdom Metazoa; phylum Chordata; class Amphibia; order Caudata; family Salamandridae; genus Calotriton; species Calotriton arnoldi. Next base: position 19,776 of record CAWUFW010021410.1, on the reverse strand, counting down.
AACCTACAAGCTGTCCCTAGGCTAAACATGTGTACTTGACGGTTGTTGAAGACCCGGTCCACCTAGAGGGAAAAAAGAGAGAGAGTGTGCCTACAACCTGTCCCTGTACTACACATTCATGGCAGAGCGAGGATATACAAAACGAGAGGCAGGTTGCCTTGAACCAACTGTACAAAGTGGTCATGTGGGTCTGCTGGCAGCAAAAACACCTCAGGGAGGGCATTAGCTCAAGGCAAACTGCCATAAACCTACAAGCTGTCCCTAGGCTAAACATGTGTACTTGACGGTTGTTGAAGACCCGGTCCACCTAGAGGGAAAAAAGAGAGAGAGTGTGCCTACAACCTGTCCCTGTACTAAACATTCATGGCAGAGCGAGGAGATACAAAACGAGAGGCAGGTTGCCTTGAACCAACTGTACAAAGTGGTGCTGTGGCTCTGCTGGCAGCAAAAACACCTCAGTGAGGGCATTAGCTCAAGGTAAGCTGCCATAAACCTACAAGCTGTCCCTGTACTAAACACTGTTGGTACAGCCAGGAGAAACCAAAGGTGACTGAGGTTGCCTTGAACTAACTGTACAAAGTGGTGCTGTGGGTCTCCTGCCACCAAAAGCACCTCCGTAAGGGCATTAGCACAAGGCAAGCTGCCATAAACCTACAAGCTGTCCCTAGGCTAAACATGTGTACTTGACGGTTGTTGAAGACCCGGTCCACCTAGAGGGAAAAAGAGAGAGAGTGTGCCTACAACCTGTCCCTGTACTACACATTCATGGCAGAGCGAGGATATACAAAACGAGAGGCAGGTTGCCTTGAACCAACTGTACAAAGTGGTCCTGTGGCTCTGCTGGCAGCAAAAACACCTCAGGGAGGGCATTAGCTCAAGGCAAACTGCCATAAACCTACAAGCTGTCCCTAGGCTAAACATGTGTACTTGACGGTTGTTGAAGACCCGGTCCACCTAGACGGAAAAAAGAGAGAGAGTGTGCCTACAACCTGTCCCTGTACTAAACATTCATGGCACAGCGAGGAGATACAAAACGAGAGGCAGGTTGCCTTGAACCAACTGTACAAAGTGGTGCTGTGGCTCTGCTGGCAGCAAAAACACCTCAGTGAGGGCATTAGCTCAAGGCAAGCTGCCATAAACCTACAAGCTGTCCCTAGGCTAAACATGTGTACTTGACGGTTGTTGAAGTACCTGGTCCACCTAGGAGGGAAAAAGAGTATGTCTATAACCTGACCCTATGCTCCTGTTGTTAAAAGAGTAAGAACTACATCCGGATTCCTAGAGCGTATACCAAGATGCTTCCCAGGAGTCCCACAGATTTGGTATACCTTCTAGTCACCGACTTACCTGAATGATGTTTCTTTGGCAACATCCAACAGTCTTGTCAGAGTGACGTGATTGTTCATCTTCTTCACCTTCATCACAGACACCATCAAAGTGTTCTCATGAGTAGTTTCCACCATATGAAGAAAAAACATTATTTAATGATTAAGTACTACTAGTCACACGTCTCCAAATCACACCCATTCATTTCTTTCATACTCACCCTCTTACCACGCAGAGTTGGATAGTAAGTAGCACTTTCAGAGCCAAAGCATCCCATTAGAAACTCTCATGCAGAACATGGTTGATATTAGTGAAACCATGTAATGCTAAACCAAGGGCAATCAAATCACTACCAAAAAGACATAGGTCACCCTCTCTCAACCCACATCAAACGTGACTGACTTGCCACTGGTTTCTATCCACCCACTTGTCAGTCAACACAGTATGCTTCTCCGTATCCTTTTCTGTTAAGTTAGACTGCTATTTCTTATGCAGAGTAGAGCAGTTCTATTTACTCTGCACTGTCTGCAAGGTCATGCAAGGCTAAGCTCATTGTTTATCCAAGCTAAGATCAAAAGATAGTCCCAGAACAGGACCCTGCCCTCTAGACTAACAACCCATCTTACAATTTCCCTTACAACAAGATACCAAGAGACCAATGCTTGCTTCAGGTTCACCAAACAAGCCATGTAGCAAGAGGCACAAAGTCAGATGCCTATGCAGGATATCAGATATCCATGTTATGTTATGTTATTCCGGAAGGGTATCCCGGTGCTGAAGCAGGAAATGTTTAGGCCAGAGTAGGGGCTAGGTGAAGAGTCAGGTCTTCAGTTTCTTGTGGAATTCAAGAACTGAGGAGGTGGCTCTGATGTGCAGGGGCAGATCATTCCAGGCTTTAGGAGGGAGGAAGAAGGCATGACTGCCAGATTTGCTTCTGTATATGCAGGTGTGTGTGCCAGTAGGAGTGTGGCTGAGTGGAGGTTTCTGATAAGTGTGTGGGAGTTTATGTGGTTGTTGAGGTATGTGGGGCTGTACCCCTATTAGGCACCTTCGAGTGTAAGGACTAACTGAAATAAAAGAAGACATCTAGCGCATTACTTTGGAGCAGAGTAGATCACTTTTAAGTCTGGTAGGAAGCAGCTTTTCATATCATGAGCACAGAGCAATTCAGAAGTTAGGGCCCCAATTCAAATATCACGGGGCACTCGCCAGGGGTGTCCCCTATCTCCACTATTGTATGCGGTGGCCGCTGAGCTCCTGCTGAGGGCGCTACGGGAATACCACGGACACAGGGGAATTCGCTTCCCTAACTACAACCTAATTGTCTCAGCCTACGTTGATGACATGCTCCTGTATATCCGTGACCCAGAGGTCCATCTGCCCCCAGTGATTCGTGAAGTGTTGCGCTTTGGTGGTCTTTCGGGGCTAAAGATCAACTGGGACAAGTCCTTAATTTTTCCGTTGACTCCAGCCACGGTGCCGACCCCTCTTGATTTCCCGCTCCAATGGACGTCCGATCCGGTTCGCTACCTGGGTATCCAAGTTCACTCCGATGCAGACCAAGTGATTAAGGCGAATTACGGCAGGGCGAATGAAAGGCTGGGCGATGACATAGACCGTTGGATTCGGCTCCCGCTTTCACTGACGGGGAGGGTTTCCTTAATGAAAATGGTTGTGCTCCCCCGCTTTCTCTTTCTCTTCGTCAATATACCCATAGTGGTGCCCCAGCATATGTTTAGAGAGTTGCGCTCTCTGATGAATAAGCTGACGTGGGCGGGCAAGACTCCGCAAGTTGCATTAGACACTCTCACGTTGCCATATACTGCGGGGGCCTAGGCGCACCAGACTTAGAGCTTTATTACAGGATTGCGCAGGCCTCGCATGCCCATTGTTGGGTTCATGGCTTACATGACCTACCACACCTCCAGATTGAAAAAGTGGCTGCTGCCCCGGACCCCTTACCACGTTTCTTGACTAAAGCGCCAATTAGGCGTTGTGGGGTACTAGATTCGGTGAACTCCACAGTCCATGCTTGGCATGTAATCCTTAAATTATATTCTGGCGCTCTTCTATATTCGTCCCGGCTACGGGTGGAGTGGTGTCAGTGGTTCGCTCTCAGCTCAGAGCCAGGGACTCTTCGCTCGTTGAATAGTTTACACATATATGAGATGGGTGATCTATTTAAAAACGGCCAGGTGGGGACATGGGAGGAGGTGGTTGCTGGCATGGCGGAGCCCTCTGCGCTAACGCAATTCCATTTCTTTAGGACTCGCCATGCTATGCGCGCTATACTGGGAGATGAGCTCTTGGAGCCAATGGAGGTCCCACCCCTGTCCATACTATTGTGCTCACAGTCGCCTGTTAAGCTAGTTTCGCGTCTTTATGCCTCGGCACTACTTGCTAAGACGACTCCTTTCACGAAGGCGCGGCTAGCTTGGCAGGCGGACATCGGGGTTCCACTCACGGACGATATCTGGTATTACTGCTGTGAAGTTACACATAAGGTCTCCCTTATTGGCCGCCACAGGTTAGCCCACTTTACATTCTTAAACAGGGTTCATTACACTCCACAGCGCCTCCATAGGTATGGGCTACGGGACACTGATAGCTGTGAGAGATGTGACATGCCAGGCGCCGGTTTTTTCCACCTGGCTTGGCAATGCCCCCCAGTGGAGGAGTTTTGGAGTACTATTCTTAAGATATTAAACGATATTGTGGGTCTCTCTTACGCCGGACCCCCTATTGGCGCTGTTGGGCTATATGAAACCCCTCCGGAAAAATTTTCGCAAATTGATTGCTATAGGTCTTCTCCTCGCAAAGCGTAGACTAGCAATGAGATGTATGCAGGGTCCTGTACCTACAGTTGCAGAGTGGGAAAAAGATATGGTGTATTGTAACACCCAATCGGATGTTTATAACAAATTGCTTCCCCCTTGCAGCCGGCCGAAAGGATTCTGGGGTCTCTTTACACAATATCAAATGTCAAGACAATATAACAATGAGGAGCAGGACTGATGCTGAGCGTGCTGCTAATGTTGGTCACTGAGTACACCTACCTGGAGTATTATAGTTATGCCAGCATTGCCTCTTGTTTGTAGGGATTTGCCTTTCTGTATATTTATCTGTCAATGCCTGGGAGATGAATAGTCGCTGCACACTGGGTCAATTCTCTGTGTTTTTTTATGCCACTGTAACCTTATGAGTATCATAACCATGGTGATTCTGGATTAAGTGATCTGTTTTCTTTTGTTTAGCTGTATTTGTTTTTTTTGCTTTAAAAATCAATAAAAACATTTGGAAAAAAAGCAATGCAGAAGTTACATCCTAGGAAGCCATTCCAGTAAAAATTTAAAAACGCTTTTTGTCCTGCCAGTCTTCACTGCTAACCATCTATTTACATCGTTCCATCTTCCTAACCAAATATATTTTCAAATATATCCTCCACATTACCTTCTTGTGGGAGGTTCAGTCTCCCCACCTGACTGTCCTATTCTCTCTTTTTAATGTACATGCAAAAAGCCTTTGCCAGGCTGACAGCAGTTTCGACTGAGCTGCTGTCAGCTCAGAAAGTAATTCCCTGCCAGGTCTGGGTGCATACAGAACTGTGGCTGAATGGGAAGACGGTCACACAAGCACTCACCGCTAGCAGGCTGGACTACGGCAACACTCTCTATGCCGGAATCTCCAAACAACTCCTACACAGTCTCCAGACCATCCACGACACTGCTGCAATACTCATTCTCGACCTCCCCATCACATGCACCTAAGAAGCTTCAATGGCTCCCCATTCACAAACGCAGTCAGTTCAAACTTCTCACCCACACATACAAAGCCCTACACAATGCAGGACCAGAATACCTGAACAGCCACATACACTTTCACCAACCCACCAGACACCTACGCTCTGCCTCACGCGCACACATTCCCCGTATCTGCTAAACAAAACTGGAGGTCACTCAATCTCCTACATTGCACCCAAGACGTGGAACGACCTCCCGCAACACATCAGACCCTCCTGCTCACTTCTTAATTTCCGCAAGAAGCTGAAGACATGGCTCTTTGTATAAGCACTTTGAGGCCCACAAACCTACACACCTGCCCAAGCACCTGGGTACCCTCTCAGGTGATTAGTACATTATACAAATCAGTATGACATAACATAACATGATACTTGAGTGTATGCTGGGTTGCATGTGCATGCCTGTGGACGGTACATAACATGAAGACGTAGGCCTATGGGTTTTTATTTTGGAAGCACATGGTCTGGAGAGGACTACAACCCTCAGATTGGAGATGTGTACTGCTGACATTCTTGAGAGCTGGGATGGGGGACACATGCACACACACACACACAGAAGAAAGAGGAGCAGGACCTACTGTGTGCACATCAAGGGGCTGTTTGATTCCAGGAAGAAATACCGGGCAGTGGGTCCTGGGCTCATTGTCAGGGATATGGTGGGACTGAGAAGGCTGGCATTACCAGGGAATATGATAGAGAAGGCACCTTAACCTTTGAACTTTAAGGGGGCATATTTCAGTGAAGGCTGGCAGCCAGGGGCGATCCCTGGTTACTCCCTTGGCATGTGTTGTGGGTCACTCAGAATTAGAACCACGTCTCCTGTGGCAGACTGTCCTTTTGACAAAGGCAGTGCAGAGGAGGAAGCAATTCAAAGGAGTCAACACCCCCAAAAGAACTCCCAAGGTGAGACACAAAATCACATGTGTGTCTGAGTATAAAGTTGGGAGCCCGTGCCCCAAACTTTGTTGAACAGCACCGCCTCATCAGGAAAGGGTAGATCACTAAGACTTCTTGCTACTGAAATCAGGACTAAGGTGTGCCAATCTCCCATACGGGTGAGGGGCCATCGCCCGTGAACCAAGAATACATGCCCTGTGCCTGGAACACCAGCAGCCTGCCTGCCAAGACAAGCGGATACTGTGAGGAAAAGGAGATAGCCTGGAGGGAGCGAGGCCCAGTTGGCACTCTGGCAAGTGGATCTAAGTCAACAGAGTGTGAGGCACCTGTTGCAGTCAGGACCGTTATTGTGAGGTAGTCTGTTCTCTTGTGGAAGTCAGCAACCACACCATCGCTGGTGCAGTGAAGTAGCGGGCAGTTAACAGGTAGCACTCATTTTGTTGAGGTCATTGCCTGCGTCTGTGACCCTGTGTGGTGGGCATTCGCCCATACAACTGAGATTTTGGCTTTTGCCCATTCAACTGAGACTGTGGGCCATCACCTGTGTCTGTGACCTCTTGTATACGAGGAGGGGGCAACAGGCTGTTGGGACTGTCACCCTGAGGATGTGGTCTGATCGGGACGGCCATCATTATCTGTGACCCACGTACACCAGGAAGGGGCCACGAGCACCATTAGGGCCATTGCCATGTCCGCACGGCCAGCCGAGGTGTTCGGACACAAGTCCAAAAGGCACTGATTCACTGACTTACAAGCAGAAATCGAGGAGGGGGTAGAGCCTTTGCACCTTAAAGCCATTGCCATTTGCTTCCGCCCCAGGACACTGATCCAGCTGACCGCGGGAAGGAAACAGTGAGAGCTGCTCAGTGTGGAGCACAGGGTAGAGAAGCACCCTGGCTCCTGGAGTCGTCTGAATACCGCAGTTGGTGTAAGATGGAAGCAGGGCCATAGTGAGAGAATTGTTAGAGCTCGCCGAAGATCTGGAAACTTTCTAGGCCAAAGCCAGCCTTTGATGCACATCCCTATTGTGGGCAGCACCTGGGGTCACCTCCTAGAATCTGCCAGAATATAGAAAGAAGGCACAGTGAGAGTGCCTCAAAAGCTCAAACAAATAACCCTCATAAGCCAAGACTCCAGGTCCCCTAAAATCCTAACACCCAAAATGCATCAAAGGCACTATTACCACTTCCCTGGACACCCACAATGCTCCCTAGATACCCTCATAATGTACCCACATAACCTTCTAATGCCACTCAAGAACCTGCATTGCGTGTGTACATCCTCAAAGCACCCAGAGACCCTCAACAAGCACTCAATCACCCTCAAAATATCCACAGGCACTCTACCAACACCACCAAAAATCCTCACAAGTACTACGCCAAACATTCAATCTGCTTCAGCAAATAACATTCCAGAGACTCTTACAATTCCCTCCAAATGCCAACAATCACACCCAACAGCCCGGTAAAAACATTCCCACCACACACCCTAAACAGCTAAATAGCGCCCCAATCACCCTAAAGAGACTAAGATCTCAGACACCTCCTCACACTCGATATACAGTGTACTACTTCCTCTTCAGAATCAAAACTGACACACAGACACAGTTAGCTATACAAACACCCAGAGACACCCTCAGACATCCAAAAGCACAAAGACCAATACCTCAGACATGACCAACATCACAGACACCTAATATCCATTTGCATACCCCCAGAGAGCAACACAGTCTAACATATCACCAATCAGTACATATAAAGCAACACATATGAATACTCAAATACTCTCACAATGCCTCATTTATGAAAAGTGGCACATCGCTGGTTAAAAACAGCGATGCGTCACTTTAATTGCGAAATCCTTGCAACACTATGGATGCGATGTATTTACACTACAGAGCTCCATGTATCAAGGATTCAACAGATACGTCAGGAATCCTGTCGTACTATTTTGCGCAATAATGACGCATTGCTGGAGTGTTGGATACCTAACGCAACTCCAGCAATGTGTCATTACACGAGTCCCATGTGAAAAGCCCTGCATCACTCCTTACGCCTGCTTGACGCAGGCGTAAGGATTTTTACACAGTCAAGTCGTAGGAGTGGTATAGTGAAATCTCATAGGTTTCACTACGCCACTTCTACAAGGTTTTTTGCAGGGGAACGCCCACTCTCCATACATTATACCTGACGCAGGTATAATGTAGCGCAGGCATTTACAAAATGACGCATCTGCCTAGATACGTCACTTTGCAAATAGGGTGCAGTGTGGGGCATTGTTTACACCGCCGCAGTGTCACAAAAAAGTGATGCAACGGTGGTGCAAGCCCTCATAAATAAGGGCCACAATATATATACCATGCTATTTGTAATAAGAATCACCTCCGTCTCTCCGCTTTTCTCAGCATAAGGGGAGAAAGAGGTTGATGGGAAGAGGTACAGGGTCACAAAAACTCACCTGAGTGATAAAACCAGCTGATTTTTCATCAGACTATCTTCGCACACCACAGCCTTATGATTACACAGTTCCCTCCAACAAGGAGGTCTGCACATTTTAGCCTGTGAAGTGGTAGCTAAGGATGTTTTTCATTTTTGCAAAATGCTCAACTTCAACAATGATACATTTTCAGAGCAAGAGGAAAGTGCAGGTCCAGCCTGATGCTTTCTCTTCAAGTAAAAACATAATAATGCAAAATCCAAATATGCATCAGGAAATTCAGGCTGTCCTTGTGTTTTTTACTAATTTTCAAAGTGTATTCGTGCACTAAAATTTGGCATGTATCTATTTTTGCAAATGGGTAGCAAATCAAGCTTCTCAGGAGTAAACAGAGGCTGATTGATTTTGCAGTCTGCAGTTGGGGCTCGGTCTGTTAATACTAGTGTGTCTTTGCATGCTAGTCAGCAAAAAATGTAATTTCGAACGATTGGGAAAGCAAGCAATAACATCTAACAGACACACAAACAATACTCACACATGCTTACCTATGCCCCTATTCATCTGCTAAATGGTAGGTAATAGGAGCAAGGTGTCTGCAGCCACACTGGTCACATCATGATGTTTTTTACAAGCAGATTCCTTGGATCTGCTAAATGGTAAGAGCTTGTGATGACAGGGAGATAGACATGTGAAGCGCTAACTCAGAAATTGGCTGAGCATTCTGTGGCTTTTTCGTCCCTCCATGAGTGTTAGGGACATTGCACTGCTGCCTGTGACTGGGTGCAAGACTTTACAAGTCCGGAGCATATTTCATTGCTGCTGGTGAATGTCAGTCCACCTCCAAGCTTGTCACTGTGCCTGCCCCCTTCCATCCCACCTCAACTCAACTCCCCAAAAAAGTACAGGTCTTTTTTTAACAAATGTAATCTGAAGCCCATCAACAAAGATGGCCACAGCATTGAAAACACTGCATTCGCCAATCCATCCATCCTAAAGGAAATAATCAAATTAATTGCCTTCCCACGTAGTGTTTATGTTGCATACAGTTGAAAGCTGTAGAACTATGTACATGCTATAACTTAGAAAAGTGAGCTGCTTCTCAAAACACAGACGAAACACACTAACACAGCTTTCAAACCATAGCCTTTCCTTGCCAAAGCTGTTTGATAGTAAAGACAGTTACGAAGCAGTAACTTGTGTTTTCATTTCAAGGCAATACATTTTCCAGTGCATGAGAGATCTTTATCACATCAATCGTTATGCAGCTTGTGAGGGCACTGTGAGATCCGAGGGGAAAACAGGCCGAAATTATTGCAAAACCATTAACATTATATTATAGTCAAGTTTATTTTCAGTTAGAAGAGTTCTGATTTCATAGGCACCCATTGTGCATGATAAAATCACATGAATCACTGGCCTCGTTATGGCCACTGTTACTTGCTCCCTTCATTTATTTGTTATATGTTCCCTGCACGCTTGAATGCTCGAATATTCTCACTATATATTTTATAATATTGGCCTGCACATGTGTGATACTTCCCCCAACCCTGTAAACTGCCTACTCACGTTATTTTCATCTTGGCATGCTCCGAAGGCCTGCTTTCAAGGCCTGCTGCCACTGCTGAGAGAGGAGAGAACGACCTTTAGTAACCGACCCCTGTCCAATACAAGTGGAAATAAGGGTGGGAGTATTTAGAGGGATCGGTTAAAAAGAGGAATGCAATACAAAAAAGTAGAATAGAAAAAAATTAACAGTTAATTTAGGAAACGAGTCGGACAGTCACCCGAGATTTAAAAGTGACGTGCAATTTCGCATCATATGAATACTTTTGATTTGGCATAAATTCATCACAGTAACCAATTAATTGGTACTGTTTAATGAGGCGTACCTGTGCTGGTTTGTGGATGTTTTCAGCCCGTTGGCCAGAAGCTTCTGCAGTGCAACCCTCCAGCTCGGACACTTGCGGCACTGTCTCTGGGGCTGCCGGCAGATTAGAGCCCTCTACTGGTGAACAAGGGCTTGTGCAGCTTCAAGCAAACGCTCGTCTCCATTTCCTGAACCCGATTACTGCCTTACTTTTAGGTGAAGAAATGTCTGCGAGTGTGACTGAATATGGGCAAATACAGCTTTCAAAAGAAAGAGATAAGTGTTCCAGATTGTTATTAGAAGACATTTTCGATTTTCAAGCAGCATAACTTGAAAGAAACCCCTCCCAAATGAGTGTCAGCTGTTGGGCCGATCAGATCGGCCAGAGCACTTTCACTCTTAACACAGGGCCGATTAGATCGGCCCGTGGCACTTCTTAGGTTAAACGTGCACCATAGTAAAATTGCACATGTAATTCAGTGTTTGCATATGAATCATAATGAAAATGTTTATAGGGAAACATAAGATGTGTGATTAAAAGTTATATGTAAAGGCCTGACTACATATATGCTTAGGGAAGGCCTGGTATATTCTTATGTTAGCTTATATTGTAGGCCGAGAAAAGTTTCTCTTGGTAAGGCTCTCTGGGCACAAACGGTAGATTTAATTTGCACAGTAGAAGGTTTCTGTTGAAAGTATCTTTCGTTGCAGGTGCAAGGACACATGTCTCGTTAGCAAGACTAACTCTTTGTTTTCGAAAGCTAGAGAGAGGGGAGGCATGGTACGGGGAGTGAAAAGGAATGTAGGGATGATACTTTCGGCGGAGAAGGTGCCTGGGACTCAAGGTCATCGCAACCGTCCAGGATGAAGTAACCGTTTCGATGGAAAAGCACAAGAAAGAAGACCTGGCCAAGGAGGCGTGACAAAGGCGTGTACAATTGTATTGTGGTTTTGTATTAGGGATAGTGCCCTGAGGGAAGAGGTCAGAGAAGCGGTAGGGGAGACCTGAGAGAAGGACAGAGCTGAGCTTAGGCACTATGTGATTGCACTTCTTAGGAAGTCTTCACAGCTGACACCTTTTATTCACTATTGCCTGGAAAAATCGTTATGCAGGGAATGTCACTTAGCGTTAGTGTAGGGACAGCAATTGATTTTTAGCTTGTTTAGTTCAATGAAGAGCAACTTAGAAATTGGAGCAATCATAGTCTGGTTGATCCTTCTAGAACTTTCTATTCTCCTTATCCTGAGTCGGATGAGATTTCTGCGTAGATTATTATTTGTATTAGTGCCCATCTATTTCTTTAACCTCGTGTTGAGGTGCTTGCACGTTCAGTTATTCTTGGCGATAATAAATTCTCAAACTTGAATTCGGAGTCAGTGGTCCTTTCAGACAAAATGAATGCTGTTATATAACCAGATGAGATTCTCTCCTTTACACTATTCAACAGGTAAAAAGATCTTGGCGACCAGAAGGTTCTTATAGATAATTAGATAAGAATCGGCGTTATCACTACCACCCTTACCCAGGGGGGGCAGGATGCCTACCACCACCCTTAGCCAGGGGGGGCAGGATGCCTACCACTACTACCACCCTTAGCCAGGGGGGGCTGGATGCCTACCACTACTACCACCCTTAGCCAGGGTGGGCAGGATGCCTACCACTACTACCACCCTTACCCAGGGGGCTGGATGCCTACCACTACTACCACCCTTACCCAGGGGGGCAGGATGCCTACCACTACTACCACCCTTACCCAGGGGGGCAGGATGCCTACCACCACCCTTAGCCAGGGGGGCAGGATGCCTACCACTACTACCACCCTTAGCCAGGGGGGGCTGGTTGCCTACCACTACTACCACCCTTACCCAGGGTGGGCAGGATGCCTACCACTACTACCACCCTTACCCAGGGGGGGCTGGATGCCTACCACTACTACCACCCTTACCCAGGGGGGGCAGGATGCCTACCACTACTACCATCCTTACCCAGGGGGGGCTGGATGCCTACCACCACCCTTAGCCAGGGTGGGCAGGATGCCTACCACTACTACCACCCTTACCCAGGGTGGGCAGGATGCCTACCACTACTACCACCCTTACCCAGGGGGGGCAGGATGCCTACCACTACTACCACCCTTACCCAGGGGGGGCAGGATGCCTACCACTACTACCACCCTTACCCAGGGGGGGCAGGATGCCTACCACCACCCTTAGCCAGGGGGGGCAGGATGCCTACCACTACTACCACCCTTAGCCAGGGGGGGCTGGATGCCTACCACTACTACCACCCTTAGCCAGGGTGGGCAGGATGCCTACCACTACTACCATCCTTACCCAGGGGGGGCTGGATGCCTACCACTACTACCACCCTTACCCAGGGGGGGCTGGATGCCTACCACTACTACCACCCTTACCCAGGGGGGCAGGATGCCTACCACTACTACCACCCTTACCCAGGGGGGCTGGATGCCTACCACCACCCTTAGCCAGGGTGGGCAGGATGCCTACCACTACTACCACCCTTACCCAGGGTGGGCAGGATGCCTACCACTACTACCACCCTTAGCCAGGGGGCTGGATGCCTACCACTACTACCACCCTTACCCAGGGGGCAGGATGCCTACCACTACTACCACCCTTACCCAGGGGGGCAGGATGCCTACCACCACCCTTAGCCAGGGGGGGCAGGATGCCTACCACTACTACCACCCTTAGCCAGGGGGGGCTGGATGCCTACCACTACTACCACCCTCACCCAGGGGGGGCTGGATGCCTACCACTACTACCACCCTTAGCCAGGGGGGGCTGGATGCCTACCACTACTACCACCCCCACTCATAGGATGGACAATGCATGACACAACCAGCACACCACAACCTAGGGAATGCAAGAAGAAGACATCCCCCCAACACCATGACAAGCGTGTGTAGACTGTGTCAAATGCCTACAACACCGAACATGACTTTGAACATACAATGTGACCCCCTAGCACATGTGCCACACATATATGTGTGTGGCACCCACAATGCAAGCAGGCCATGACCATTGTGGCAATGGGGTCCAAACCCCCATCATCACAGTGACCAAAAGGTAAGTGTGGGGTCCATAGCTGAAGCACACTTTGAGCATTGTGGCAATGGGTTCCAAACCCCCATCATCACAGTGACCAAAATGTAAGTGTGGGGTCCATAGCTGAAGCACATTTCGAACATTGTGGCAATGGGGTCCAAACCCCCATCATCACAGTGACCAAAATGTAAGTGTGGGGTCCATAGCTGAAGCACATTTCGAACATTGTGGCAATGGGGTCCAAACCCCCATCATCACAGTGACCAAAATGTAAGTGTGGGGTCCATAGCTGAAGCACACTTTGAACATTGTGGCAATGGGGTCCAAACCCCCATCATCACAGTGACCAAAAGGTAAGTGTGGGGTCCATAGCTGAAGCACACTTTGAGCATTCTGGCAATGGGTTCCAAACCCCCATCATCACAGTGACCAAAATGTAAGTGTGGGGTCCATAGCTGAAGCACATTTCGAACATTGTGGCAATGGGGTCCAAACCCCCATCATCACAGTGACCAAAAGGTAAGTGTTGACAAAGAAAGAGGTGCAACTGCCAAACTGCATGGATGATTCCTGGTCACAGAACAACAAACACATCAGTGGCAAAGTAGTGTATGTGTCCCATTGCAACATAAATTGGGGGAGCCAAATCCTGCAGTGCAAATAAGACATACCTGTGGCCATGTGCAGACAAACAACACCCATGGGGGCTCACACCGTCAACAATCATCAATGACACAATGACAGAAGTGACCATCAGAATGCAGACCCACATATTTGCACCAATGGGCACACACATGCAGATACCCTGTGGAGACTGCAGATGTGAGGTGAACATATACCATACCATGGCAGCAATGGGACACACAAACCATGATCATTGTGCTGACCGATGACCTAGGAGTCCCAGGGACAGCAGGGGAAACCCACCAAACTACATACAGCCAATGGCACACCCAAGATATGCCAATGCAGTGGTGCAGATGCACAAACACAAACAGGCAGACCCACACTGCACATCATACACAACAGGTGAGGGGGGTGCCAGTGTCCCCAGGCAACCACACAACACATGAGGAGACCTGAATACCAATCATACAGATGTGCATACAGTGCCACACAAAGGTAACTCATGGATCCAAATCCCCTATGTGGGCAAGCAGGCATTGTCAGATGAGAGGGAGCACAAATCACACATGTCACACAGGCACGTAGGGACAGCAACTGACACAGCAAGACACAGACACACCACAGCACCACCCCCAGGGCCCCCACAATGTGGTGACCCTGGGCTGCATTACAATCCCACTGTGATGACAAAGCTAAATGTGGTTCACACTGTGAACCACAGTCATGTGTCCTGAGCAACTAACTACCATCACACCTACACAAGCACAAATCAAACAGCATGGCCAGTAAGCCAAGGCCAACATGGAAGCAGGGGCCTAGCCGGGCAACAACTCTCATCTGCACACACTCAACACCACACCCCTCGACCTCCAACAATGTGCAGCAGTGAAGCACACATGCACTGGTGACATTGCACATGCACCCATGACTATTCCAGGGTGGTGGGTGGGAACCAAGGTGCAGAAACACATCACACATGGACACTCAACAAGACTCCTGAATGTCTGACACACTGCACACTACGCTGTACATGGACATGACGGCAATACCACACCAACCAATGGGATCCCAGCCACAGTCACACACCAATGAAGAAGCCAAGGTCACCCACAAAGAACACACATAGACAACAACCAACATTGCAGCCCGGACCCTGAGGAGTGCCAGCAGTCACACACACAATGTGTCACAATCACTGAAAGATAACACAAACTGGAAATCACATGACAGGGGCAAACAACAAGTGCCAAGGGGAAACCTGACTGTGACCCATCTGCGTCTGCACACAAACTCAGCCCTGACAGCAAACACACCTATGGGTGACACCCTGATGACCAGTAATGTGCCATGCACCCACATCACAGAGAACCCAGGGAGAAGACTTTGGGGGAACATAGCTCAACTCAGCTAGCATCACAAACAGGTACAACACTAGGGATCACAGCATGCACAGCTAAACGGAAGTGAACACACAGACATGCACATACAACACACACCTTGGGCGCAGGCAATGTCACAGGAGTACACACTGCCATGAGGGGACTCCACTCCTGTGTGAGGAAAGCTGTGCCATATGTTGCCTCAGTAGGGCCCCATCATGTCAGCTGAGCACTTGGTCACACATTCAACAATTAGCACCAAATGAGGGCTCCCGTCACATCAGCCTGGTCATGGAAGTGCCAACGGAATCATCAGCACAGATCCAACACACTTGTATAGCAATGTTGCACTGACAACACAGATGAGTCCTTCCCCATTGATGCCCAAACCTGCATGTCCACTGGAGATGGCCACACGGTCAGGGAAGTAGACGAATTGAACAATGGCAGGCACAACAGATGTGCAGGGGTGGAAGCCACAGATGTGAAATTGCCAATCTAAGTAGGAAATCCCATTGCCAAATACTGAACACATGACACCCTCAGATGCTGCTATGGATGACATGGATACACCACAGGATAGGACACATTCCCCCTGGACCACATGGGTTCCTGCACAGTAACACTTCATTATCATGAGACCAAATATCACCATCACTGCAGCAAGGGCATGGTTAGCATCATCAACATCATGTACATCAGAAGCAAAAGCACTAGAGAACAGAAAGTTGCTTTATTCAGCATATGTGGCATTAAAAGTAGAAGTCCGGTAGAACATAAACAAAGGCCAATGGCCAGTCCATCAACAAAGTCACAAGTGGGTGACAGTGGCAGATGCCACCCTACACATGCCTGCACAAAACCAGGGACAATCCACTAGGAGGGGCAACCGTGGGGGTAGGCCAGGCATTGCAGGGACAGGATCAGGGCTCACCAGGAGGAAGCAGGGAAGGGGTGGTGGGTGCTGGAGAGCCACTGACAACTGCAGTGGAGGTGTCTAACATGGTGTGTGCCGGCACAACTGGGGGGCATGGCTCAGATGTTGTGGGTGCCGGCACGACTGCAGTGGACCCTGCAGATGGAGTGGACAGGTCCGCCACTGCAGTGCCCAAGTCAGACAGGGTGGTAGTGGACTCCACTGCAGTGCCTACCACCAGGGGAGGAGAATGGGGAACAGGCAAGGTGGGCTGGACAGAGGGGAGGACACCCTCACCACATCAGTAGCACAGACAAGCGCAGCGAGGGGTGTGGTGCCGGGAGAGCAAGTGGCAGGGGAGAAGGCCGGAGCCTCTTGGGGATGGTATATCTGTGGGTGGGGGAACCTGGGGCAGGGTGTGGTGGGGGCACCTGTGGAGTGGGGACCTGAGGGATGGAGGAAGGAGACCTGGTGCTTGAGCTGCAGGGCGGCGGCGGGGTCTTGCTCTTACCACTCCGGGGGGACTTGCGGGTGGGGGCCTCAGTCTGTCTGCGCCTGGGGGAGGGTGTCCGGGGGCGAGGGGCACTCTGCTCCATGTGGGGGGGCTTCCTCTTCACCCTGGATGCTGGAGTAGCTGGATCGGAGGGGAAGAGGCCGAGGTCACTGAGGAAGAGGCGCTGGGTCTTTGGGGTTGCAGGTGAGGCAAGGGAGGGTGCTTTGGAGGGAGAGGCAACTGAGGACTGCGCAGTGCCCGTGGATGCGTGTGTGTGTACCAGGGCCCCATCCCCTGTGAGTCTGGTTTCAGTCCCCTGACTGTGCGTGCGTGTGCGTTTTGTTTGTGGCGTGTGTGTCTGTGTGCTGGACGTGTGTGTGCTGGTGTGTGCCTGTGCCGGTGTGTGTGTGCTTGGGACGGGTAAGGTGCTGGGGAGTGTGGATGGAGCAGAGGCAGGAGGGGTGAGGGACTGTCTGAGGAGGGACACTGCTGCCATCAGGGAGGAGTCCATGGACCTATTGCCCCTCTGTAGGTCAGACATGCCCGATGAGATGCCCTCCATGAACGACACCAGCTGAGTCAACAGTGCGGTGTGTGCATGGAGGACACTCAGCATGGCTGTCTGCCCTACATGGAGCTGGCGAAGGAGGTACACAGACTCCTCACTCAGGGCAGCAGGGGACACAGGGGCAGGGGATGCGGTGCCTGGCCCAAAGGAGACACGCTCCCGAACATAGAAGCCTCCACGGACCTGGGGAATGGGAGCCGATGGGAGGGCGGTGGTGGTGCTGGTGGTAGCGGGGACAGCAACACTAGCTGGGGTGTGGTGGCTGCTGACACCCGCCTCCACAAGGGAGTCATCCTCCGAGTTGCTCTGGTCCTCAGCTGAGGTGGATGGTGCTGAGGACTCCTCGGTGTGGCTCCCCTCGCCCTCCGTGCCACTGGGTCCCTCCGACCACTCCTCGGCTGCTGACCCAGTCTGGCTCTCTGGCTCCTCCTGGTCCGTGGAGCTGTCCCCTTCCGTGGCCGTGGATGTATCTGCAAACAATGGGGAAACAGACAGACATCAGTCACCTGCACCAAACGCACACACCACTGTGAGCACAGCACATTACAGAGCAAGCCCTGGCATCATTAGTTGTACATTGCTAAAAGTGCCCTAACTGAACAGGAGAAGCCAATTGTCAGTCTGATGCCAAGCATGGCACTCACATCCCACATGGCCTTGCACACATCTGTCTGGTGTCTGTTGGATTGCAACACCCCAGTGTGGACACATGCACCAAGTACACAGTAGTTGGACAGTGCAGAGGACACGGTGTGGCATGTGGCCATGCACACATCACAGCTCTTGCCACTGAGTCAGTACAGGTTTCCGGATGAAAGGGATGCCCAGAGTCAAATAGGAAATGTATGTGATGCATACCAGCGACAGACACCATGATGCACCCATGTCCTGATAGCCATCGCCACAATGGTGTGCATGTAGCACATGTCACTCCCCTGCAGGACCACCAATGAGTTGACACATGCCATGGCAGAGGCATGACTGCTAAGTCATACATCACTGTCTCAGTGATGTATGACTTGGCAGCCAGACAACAACACTATGCACTGTGTCACAATAGTAGGTCATGGGGAATGCAAGTCCTGGAGCTGCACAAGTGCACATGTACATCCCCCACACAACACATCATCTTAACCCTCATCTGTCCAGATCATACTGATTGGACATATGGGAGACCTGTGACACTACCCTCTGAACCTGAGCCCCTCACAATTTGCTGTGAATGGGGAACAGCTGCCTGAACTTCACATTCGCATACCCCAGTCTGCACGGGCAGCTGATCAAACACCTATGTGACACACAAGTATCGTCTCCTATGGTCACATCTCCAGGGGCATGCTGAGCCCCTACCAAGAAACACCCCAGCAGTCCTGGCAACTAATCCACAGCACACTGACACAGAGGCAGACACCTGAGGGCTCAAATCACTGTGCACAATGTGTCAGCTGATACACGGGAGTGGGAGTACAGAGTGCATTGCATGGCCTGGAGTAGGCATGATTGTCCTGCTCCACATGAATGAGGGATGTGCCCTGGACAGTGGATAGCTGGCTATGTATGTGTGACACACGTAATCTGCACACTCCTGGGGCCCAAACATTGTTCCCACCCTCTGCATGGGCGTGTGCCACATACCCCAGGCACATGTGGTGGCTCAGCTCAGCAAGTGGACCGCATATCAAAGCAACACGCAGATCACATGTCCGAACACAGGCGTTGTGTGAACAATGGACCCACCCATGATGCCCACAACAGAGTTAGGGAAACAGATGCTGTCCCCCACCTTTAGTGAAGCAAACTGCAAGGACACAGTCCCAAGTGACACAATTCCCTGAATGTAAGGGCCACACCTGGGTATCAGATGAGCAGTGGGCAGTGCACAATAGAGGGACATGGCTCCTGGACAACATGACTGCTGCACTGTGGCAGTTGAACTAGGCCAGAGGAGGGAACAAAGCATGTAATACAGAGTTCACAGTGCAGTCTTTGACTCACCCCTCCTTGCTGCTGTCTGGCCTTCAGCTGCCCATCCAGGTCTGGAAACACCACCGCCAGGATCTGGAGCATGTGGGGGTCAGGGTCCGTGTTCCGCCCCTCCTACGAGGAGGCGACAGCTTCAGCTGGACCCGTGCAATCCTCCGGGTCCAGCCCCGAAGGTCCTGCCACCTCTTCTGGCAGTTGCGGATCCGGCGCTTGTAGACCCCCACGGACCGGACGGCCCGGACGATGTCCTTCCAGATCTCCTGCTTCCGATGGGCATTAACCTGTCAGGATGACAAAGTGAAAAGGCCATTACTACACATGCAACATATCCGTGCATGACACAGTTGTATATACATGTCTCAATCACAGGGGCACATGATGTACACAGGCAGTGCAAAGCTGCCCATGGACAGTTT